>JAJIBD010033541.1:0-33267 GCA_021461705.1 Cryptotis parvus | reverse complement strand
CCATTCAGCCATTCTGAGTTTTGATACAGTCCCATTTCTTTAATTTTGCTTCTGTTTTCTTTGTCAGTAGAGTTCAATCATTTAAGACAACATCTGAGGCCAATTTAAAGAGTTTTCCAGATCTTTATTTAGAATTTTAACTCCGATGTAAGGTATGAATTAAAGTTCCAATTTCATTTTTTTTCTTGTATCTGGTTTTCCCAATACCATTTGGAAAAAGATTTTTCTTCCCTACTTAATGCACTGGACTGTTTGGGTTTTTTTTTTTTTTTTTTTTGTACATGTCAGACATAGTGGTTGTAGCGGCAGGACAGTAGGTCTTGCACATAGTCAACCTGCGCTTGATCATTGGCACAGAGAAGAATAAACTTGAAGCAATGGAGATGTGGCCCCCAAACAAAACAAAACGAAAGAAATCTGGTTTTATTCCCTTCCATTCCCCCTTTAATTTGTTAAATCTGATAGTTACCTGTTAATCTGTCTATTCCAGTATCACTTACTAGTGCAAAGATTATTTCTTTCCTTTAGACTTTGCAGTATCAAATTTGTGAAGAATAAACATCATGAGTCCAGTATAACCTTTAACCAGAACTCTTATTAAAACAGTGGATTAGGAAATTATGTTATTCATGCATGAATCTCTCTATAGACCCTACACAAAGTATCAGAAAAGTAATTAAGCACTATATTAGAATGTAAGGATTATTCTACTAATAGTATGTTGTTTAAATAAGTGAAAGTAAATGAGAAAAATTTACTGAGTACTTCTCACTATATGGGGGGGGGGGGAAAGTGTGATATAAACCTTTGTCCAAAAACCCATTAAATATGCATTTACATATTGAAACTTAGTAAACTTAAGCTAGTCAGGAATGTCCTAGTATTAATAATTTTATCTCTGACACAGAAACAAAGCTCATGGTGGTGAAATATTGAAAGCGGTAATTTAAACTCAGGAATAGTCAAGAATACTTGCCAGGCCCTCATCTGTTCAACATTGTTTGGACTTTTTTCTTTCTTTTTGGGTCACACCTGACAATGTTCAGAGGTTACTGCTGGCTCTTGGCTCAGGAATTACTCCTGGCATAGCTCGGGGACCATTTGGGATGTCGGGGATCGAAAGCGGGTTGGCTGCGTGCAAGGCAAAAAAACGCCCCTACCCACTGTGCTATCGCTCCAGTCCCCATGTTTGGACTTTTTTGTTTATGTTTTCTTCTATGAATCAGTTGGAAAGATAAAATCAAAATTTTATCAAAAGGTAAAAAACTTGAGTATCTTTGGGGAGGGAAGGAAATAAAACTTGAGTATCTTTAATCCATTTTGAATACATTTTTATATGATATAATGGTTCGATTTTATTTGATTGCATGTGGCTGTCAGCCACATTGCAGTTTTATCGACTACAGTTGGCTCACATTGTTACGGGATTTAAAGCACCACACCTCTCTCTGTATAATTCTTAGCACTCCCGACCCGGTGTGCTAGTTCTGCCTCCTCACAGAGACCCTTATTCTCACGCATCCTACCTTTCCTCGCTAACCAACCTAGGTTTTACTCAGTCAAGAAATTTTTTTTTTTTAGTTCATTTGTTTTCTCTTGTTATACCACATATTACTATAACAGTATTTAATTGTCTTTTTACTTATTTATTTCACATAGTATTATTACGTTGAGTTCCATTCTTTTTTTCTCAGAAGATATGTTTTTATTTGCTTCTCTGATGTTAATTAACCTTGTTTACTTTTTGTCTGGATGATCTGCCCATAGCAGTAGTGGTATATTTTGATTCCTTACAATGATTGTGTTGCTATTAGTGCATCCTTTAAGGTCTGTTAATAATTGTTTTGTATATTTGGTATCCTGTGTTGGAATATATATCAGTATCCATTATGTCTTCTTCATGGATTGATCCTTTGATTACCATATACTAGTCATTATTGTTAACTTTTTTCGTATTATTTTCAAATACAGTATGTTGTCCCTTTCTTTACAGAATTGGCTCAGAATACCTTACCTTTCATTCTGTGGCATTATCTCTATCTGATGAAACTTACATACTCATATAGAATGTATGTAATCCCTGCTTTTGTGTTTTCATCTATTCAGCCACCTTTATCTTTTTTAAAAAAATCACTTTTATTGACGTACTGGGAGTTACAATACTGTTAATTACAATAAAATATTGTAATTAACAGTATTGTAACTCCTGAAAGATTACAATACTGTTAATCATGAATACATCCTTCCAACACGACACCCATGACCAGAGTCTCCTCTTCATCCACCAGTGTCCCACCCCCTCTCCTCTCTCCCAGATGAAGCAGTTCTATGACAGAAGTGCCAGTTCTACTGATGTAGACCGTTTTGTTGTTCCTGTACTATGTTTTTTGTTTTGTTCTGGTTGTTGTTCAGGGGGCTATCCCAGGTCGTGGTCAGGGCTTACCTCCTGTCTCTGCTCTCAGGGATCGCTTCTGATGGGCTAGAGTACCAGATGTACCAGGGATAGATAAAATCGGAGTCTGTCGTGCATAAGGCAAGTGTCCTGCCTGCTGTACTATACCTCCAGTTCCCTGTGTTTCCTTTTTATCCCACACTTGAAAGAGGTTTTTTGTTTTATTGTGGAGGTGGTGACAGGTAAGGTCACCACCTTATGTGTGACACCTGCACACATATCAGTCATAAGTTGATGAAGTGACTTTTCAAAACTGTCTTTCTCTTTTTATAAGAATATAAATTTTAATAATATAAATAACCTTGCTAATACATTTAAAATTTATGTGAAATAACACCTACAAGTGTTGAGTTTCATAAGAATGAGAAGGAAAATTTTAGGAGTAATCTGATTAAGCCTACTAAAGTATTTTATGGTGTGAGAGGGAATATTATCTTTATGTTAGTAAATATTGTAGGTAATACTGAAGTATCTACATTCATAAGTTAAAGATTGTAATAAAATATGTTAAAAATCTCTGTTAAATGAATAGAACATTCATTATTATATATATATATATATTTTTTTTTTTTTTTGCTTTTTTGGGGTCACACCCAGCGATGCTCAGGGGTTAGTCCTAGCTCTGCACTCAGGAATTACTCCTGGCAATGCTCGGGGACCATATGGGATGCTGGGGATGGGTGCCGGGGATCGAACCCGGTCGGCTGCGCAAGACAAATGCCCTACCCACTGAACTATCGTTCCAGCCCTAAACTGTTAATTTTCAAGCAAAATTTTCTGAATCTGGTAGAGGGAAACCCTAAGTGCTAGGAGCGAATGCCATACTTCGAACCAGTACTGAGGTTTGTCCTGTCTTTTAAAGAAATCTCTTTAATACTTCTTGCAAAACTGTTTTTTGTTTGTTTGTTTGTTTGTTTGCTTTTTGGGTCACACCCAGGGATGCTTAGGGATTACTCCTGGCTTTGCACTTTGGAGGTGCTCAGGGGACCATATGGGATGCCAGGGATTGAATCTAGGCTGGCTGCATGCAAGGCAAACGCCCTCCCACTGTATTATCCCCCCATTTTTTTTTTCTTTTGCAAAACTTTTCCAAGGCTAAGAATTTGTGAACTGTTGCCTTTTCCTGGAGCTCTGTATCATAATTTCTTCCAGTCTGAATGATGATCTGTTCTTGGGGTAGACTGTTCATGGGGATATGTTCCTTTCATTGTGGTTTTTGTACTGTATTCCTCCATTCTCTTGTCTCTGAGTTTTTCTTTGTATTTTTTTTTTTCTTTTGATCTTGCAAACTTTCAATATTCTGTCTTCGGCTTTTGTCAGTGCAGTGTGCCTGGCATGGAAGTTTCCTGTTTGAGTCTGTTTTTACTGGGACCCTCTGGGCCTCTTGGATCTCAGTGTCTGTATTCCTCAGCTCTGGAGAATTCTTACCTGTGATTTCCTTAACTGTTGGTTCTGGTTCTTCCATCTCTGGTGATTGTTACTTTGTTCCTGGTGAAGTCCTTCAGTAGTTACCTGGTATGCTTTTCCTTCTTTTCAAACTTTCTCCAACCTTTGTTGTTTCCTAGAGTTTTCCCCGCACCCATCTTGGGACTCCTTGATATTTTCTTTGCTGCTGTTCTACTCGGACTATTAACTGAGTTTTAAAAATTTTTTATTTTATTTTAAAATTTTTATTTTATCACCATGAGATATAGATAACTACAAAGCTGTTCATGATTGGGTTTCATTCAATGATTTTTTTTTTCACTATCACCAACCATACTGTTCACTTCTGGTTGTAGTTTTCTTAGCTTTCATGCTTTGGTGCTTTGCTGGCCACCTATGCCATTGTGTCTTTGAGCACACGTAACATCTTCAACATGGTGTCACTGAGGTTGTCCTCAGAGTTTATATAGCTAAGGTTTGTGCTGCTGGTTGGGCGTTCGGGTTTACTATATTCAGTCACTAAGTCTCATAGCTTTTATGTGTCTGCCACATGGGGTTTGCTGCGCTCTTGCTGTGCAGAGGGTGAATCATTGTAGTTAACCCCCTGTAAGTCACTGAGGGGTTAGGTTCTGAGTTCCTTGTTTCCTTCACGGCTGTCCTCACCCAGTGACATGATGTATAACTTTCAGCAGTGAGGTTTGATGAATAGAGGAGCAGAGATTTGGGAGCTGCGGGCGCTGGGCTGCTGCTTCAGCACACAGACATGGAGATTGCTGGGACCCAGCAGCCTCAGGAGGGAAATTTGCCTCCAACTGTCAAAGACCCCGGCATGTCAGCCAGATTTATTTCATTTATTAACTCTGTGTGTTTTGGGTTGATGAGTTCAGACTATTAACCTGTAGAGTACTTCTATTTTTGTTTTCTGGTTGTCTTGTATTTGTTGCTCTTGTTTTTCCCTCCTTTATTTTTCTCTCTTACTATCCTGAAATACTAGGACTTTTTTTTTTTAAGTAAACCATTTTTATTTAGGGGCCGGAGCGATAGCCCAGCAGGTAGGGCGTTTGCCTTGCATGCGGCCGGCCTGTGCCGGCCTGGGTTCGATCCCCAGCATCCCATATGGTCCCCCGAGCACCGCCAGGGAGCAATTCCTGAGTGCAGAGCCAGGAGTAACCCCTGAGCATTGCCGGGTGTGACCCCCCCCAAAATTTTTTTTTTTATTTAGAGATGATGAGTGAGGAAGTGTGGGGGGGGGGGGAGAACACATCTCAGGTGGAGATGTGGGCCATCCCCCGAATGGGTTGGTACCAGGACTCAGTCTTTGTTGTTGTGTTTTCGGGGGCTACACCCAATGGGTTCAGTGGCTACTCCATGTGTGGTACTCAGAGTTTGCTGCCAGTGGTGCTTGGGGTACTATGCGGTGCTGGGGATTGAATCTTGGGCTGACATGCAAAGCATGTACTCTAGCCCTCTGGTCTATCTCTCTGGCTCCAGTTTTCAGTTTAACTGTTTTTGTCTTAGAACTTCTTTTATACCAACAGTGCAGTCTTTCACTTCTGTGTAGAAAGTGCACTTATTTCTATGTGTTCATGGATTGTAATGACCCCAGTGTTTAAAGAGGACAGAGAAGGAAAGAAATCAATTGGGGAAGAAGAGAATGGGAAGTAATGGGAAGTAATCAGGGCTTCAGTTATGCCACTGATATGGGTGAGGGTTATAGTCGTATATCCAGAACATGGACTCAGCAACACTGAGAATGTGAGAGCTAAGATGCAACCACTGACATTTTGAAATTGTCAAGTTGAGGGGGAGGAGAGGGGTTGGCCGTGGAGGAGGGGGTGATGATGGGGCAGGGGTTGGGGATGTGGATGGATTATGGGAACGCTGGTGCAGGGAAGTTCACACTGGTGGTGAAATTGGTCTTTTCATTTTTTTTAAAGTTAAAAAAAAAATTTTTTTTGGCTTTTTGGATCACACCTGGTGATGCTCAGATGATCACACTCCTTGCTCTGCACTCAGGAGTTACTCCTGCCTGTGCTCAGGGAACCATATGGGATGCCAGGGATCGAACCCAAGTCGCCCATTACCAGGAAAATGCCCTACTCACTGGACTACTCCTCCAGTCCCTAATTTTTTTTTAAAGAAAGTTTTCTCTCCACCAGCAAGGGTAGATTTGCCAAGAGTAATGGTGACTTGTGTACAGTGCCCTGCTCGAGAATCTTTTCTGTTGATCCTCTTCCTCTTCCTGATTCCCTGCTTTGCCATGATTGTTCATTCAGTCAAGCCAGGCAGTGAAGCCTTGTGTGTGACTTGTAGTTGGCAGGGAGCTGTGTTTGCCAGTGTCTAGTGTTTGCTGTTTCAATGAAAGTTCGAATCCAATTTGTTGGAAGATACTTTCCTTTCTACAGTGCATGCTTTTGACTTTTTTAAACTGTGATTAACTGTCTATATATGTAGGGGTTATTTTCAAACTCAGTTCCATTTCTACTTCAAAACAGTACAATGCTGTACTGTTTTGCTGCTGATATTTGGTAGTGTTTGAGGTCAGGACACATGATAGTTTATTTCTCTTTTTTAAGGCCTCGGAATTTAACTATGTTAATTCTCCCAATTCTGTGTACAGAGCATCTTACAAAGCATTTAAATCTCAGGCTAAGGGGTCAGAAAGATTGCTCAGGGGATAAGGTGTTTGCCTTGCATTCGGCTGGCCCCTGCCCATTCCCCTACATCACATGTGGTCACACACACACTGTCCAGTGTGACCCTGAACACAGAGCCAGCAAGGTGTTATCCTTTAGCACTGCTAGGTCTGACCTTCTGTCTCCCTCTCCTAAAAAAAAAAAAAAAAAACAAAAAAAAAAACCAACTTTTGGTATAAAATTAATTATGCCCATAAAATAGTATGAGCAGTTGCTAAACAAAATATGTAATTTTGCTATCTTTCAGTACTGTTTAACATACTAATTTAACTCATTATGATAATTTTCAGACTAAATAAACTTGAAGATACTATTACACTAATTAAGGGAAAGATTGAAGAAGTTCGTCTTCCTGTAGAAAAAGTGGATGTTATTATATCTGAATGGATGGTAAGTATTTGCAAAAAGAAATAACTTTTTTTAATTGAATCACTGTAATATAGACCATTACAAAGCTGTTCATGATTGGGTTTCAGTTACACAGTGCTCCAACGCCCATCCCTCCACCAGAGCTTATCTGTGTGGCAGGCATTTTTTCTTCTCTTTCTTTCTCTTCTCTCTCTCTTCCCCCTCTCCCCTCCCCACTTTTTAGTTGGCGGCACAGACACTGAAGGGTTATCATGTATTTCCCTGTGCCTACTTTCAATACTTTCTTGTCTAGCATTGCCACTTCAAACTATTATTATCAAACTTCCCTTCTCTATCTTACCTACCCTCCGTCCCCACACACTTGTGGTGATTCCAACCATTGTCAGGTCCTCCTGACATCTGTTTTCCCTGGCCTCGGATTAGTCTCATTCTATTGTTTATATCGCACATATGAATGCAGTCATTCTATATCTTTCTCCTTCTGACTCATTTCACTAAGCTTGGTACTCTCCAGGTCCATTCATTTATAGGCAGATTTTATGACTATTTTTTCTAACAGCTGCATGGTATACCAATGTGTAGATTTACCGTAGAGGAAATACATTTCATTGTTTAAAGAGAAAGAAAAAATGGTTATGTGTAGTTTTTCTTGAATTTTCTTTCTATTTTTTTTTTTTTTTTTTTGGTGCTGGAGATCAAAACATGAGGCCTTGTACATAGAAGCAAGTGCTATACCACTGAACTATAATTTATAATTGGCAACGGTTGGCTTATTTTTTTTATTGAAGCCAGTTTTATTGAAAGAAGTTTACTTAGAGAAATGTGGAAGAAGGGAAGGAGAGAGTGAACAAATGAGTGAGGGAGAGTCAGAGAGGGCAAAAGAGGGGAGAGAAAGAGTATGAGCACAGGGGAGAGAGAGAGACATGTCTAAGAGAGAATATTTTTTCCCGAGATGTACGTATGTCCAAAATATTCTTCAAATCCTTTGGCTTATTTTTTTTTCTTCACGTTTTTTGCACAAGGTGCACGAGATGAGAGACAGCTACAAGTGTATCCCACCTACACGGCAGAGCCTGGCAAGCTAGCCGTGTTGTATTTGATATGCCAAATACCAGTAACAATTATAGACCTCATTCCCATGACCTGATGGAATGGTTTGAGGCTCTTTATGTTCCTGGAGTGAGCAGATGCCCTTGGGCTACACTAGCATGTGGCAGGATGTATGGAGATGTTACTGGTGCCTGCTCGAGCAGATCAATGAACAACTGAAAGACAAGTAATACAAGTGATACGTTTTTTGATAGTGAGGTTCTGAATTTTGGTTTCAATTTATTGTTTATTTTCTTTATATTTCTTAGTACTTCATCTTCCTCCTGAACATGAAAGTTTTTTTTGTTTGTATTTTTTGGCTTTTTGGATCACACCTCTCTTGGGAATTACTCCTGGTGGTGCTGGGGATGGATGCAGGTCAGACGCATGCAAGGCAAATGCCTTACCTGCTGTACTATCACTCTGGCCCATGAAAGTATTTTCTGTGAACTTTTTTATTTGTCAATTACAGTTGCAGAATAAGTACTGTTATAGCCTTTCTGTGGGGTAGTGTGATGATCAATTTGCAAATGTAATACGTACAACTTTTAATCCAGAAATTCTTCTTTAGGAAATCTGTCTTTGCTAGATAACACATAACAGTGTGTTTATGAATGCAGTCATTCTCTATCTGTTCTATATCTACTACGTAATGTTCACCCATTATCCTTACACATTCTGTGGCAAATAAATGCAAGGAATATTGGAGTTTTTATTGCTAATCATCAACTTCCTTGCAATTTGCCAAACATGTAAGAGAATCAGTATACACTGTCAGTCACTTTAGAACTCTCAGTCAGGAAAATGTCTTCTAATGAGCTTTTTACATAATAACTTGAAAAACTTTCATTTAACTTTATTATCAGCTTGGATAAAATAGGTAGTAGCTGCTTAAGAGTTAGGGTGACAATCTGAAGCATCACAAATAAAATGACACTTGCTATCCAAATGTTTCTAAGACTTGTAAATGTTAATGAAATACTGGAGGGTATTCTATCCTGTAAACTCTTAAACTTGGTGTATTTTTAGTAGGAGCAATGTAGATTGAGAAGATTCTTATTCACTTTTTTGATAACTTTAGAGTAGTGGTTCTCAACAGTAAGGGGAAGGTGTCTAGTTTTGCTGTCCTGGGCAGTGGAAAATGTCTGGAAACATTTTAGATTTACGCATATGGGGTGGAGGGTGAAGGCGTTGGGGACAGAAGTAGAATGCTCTTGTTCTTCATTAAGTAGAAGCCAGACCCTGTTAAACTCATAAAATGGACAGAACAGTCCTCACAACAGAGTGCTATCGTTCCCAAAATTTCAGTAGTGCAAAGGTTCAGAACCCTGTCAGAGTTCTCATTTTTATGTATTATAGTCACTCAGTCTCTTAATTGAGTTCTTACTATGAAGATAGTATGGCGCATAAAGGAATATTTTCCTCAAAAGTCACATCTTGACAGTTTATTTTGTCACATTAGTATATAATCAAAACTTATTTGATCAACATAAATTTCATACTCTAAATAAACAATATCCTGCATTCTTTTTGTGTAATTCCTGCTAGACCCTGTGCCTACCTGTATATTTATTTATTTATTTATACTTTTTTAAAACCTGGCAATACTCGGGGTTACTCCTGCCTCTGCACTCAGGAATTACTCCTGGCGGTGCTCAGGGGACCATATGGGATGCTGGGTATCGAACTCGGGTTGGCTGCATTCAAGGCAAATGCCCTTCCCACGTTACTATCACTCTGGCCCCCTACCTGGATATCTAAAGCTAGTAAGCTATCTTCAGCATGCTCCAGTTTTCTGCTTCTGGTCTGTCCATTTACCAAAAGTTTCTTTGTATTAGTATTGGCCTTTGGACAAGAATGTTAAAAAATGATGTTTGAAAATAGGTAGTGACTTAAAACAATTTTTTGAACTCTAGGAATAAGATAGTGAAATTTAGGCAATTCAGCAATTCCCCCACTTGGCCAATTCCCTTATATAAGTTAAAAAAAAAAGTTTTTTAACTAACTGAAAGCTGAATATTATTTGCCAACCCATTGACTGTTTTATGCAAAGAAGATAATGAAGATTTTGTTAGCTTCATTCTCTAAAAGCACTGATAAGTCTGCATTATTGTTTCTTATATTTTTCAGTTTTAATAAATTAATTAAATTATCGTGAGATGCTCAGTTACAAGACTGTGATGATCTGTTTCAGTCATATAGTATTCCAACACCCATCCCTCCACCAGAGTACATTTTCCACCACGATCATTATGTTGTTTTCACTGTATCACTGTCTTCCCGTTCATCATCGATTTGCTCGAGCGGGCCCCAGTAACATCTCCATATGTCCTGTCTCATGCTGGTAGAGCCCAAGGCATCTGCTTGCTCCAGGAACATAAAGAGCCTCAATCCATTCCAGAATGAGGTCTATAATTGTTACTGGTATTTGGCATATATATCAAATACAACACGGGTAGCTTGCCAGGCTCTGCCGTGCAGGTAGCATACTCTTTAGGCATCTCTAAGTCCAGCAATTATTGATGAACCGCGCGGCCGCTGATAGGCTGGTCTGCTGGGTGGAGGTCTGACGAGAGAAGTCCGGATGTAGAAAATGGAGGCCCTCATGGAGTGGGGGGTCGTCTGGCTTGTTGGGCGAGGCTCTGCTGCGATGGTGGGCCAGGGGCTAGAACCCACCATCCCTCCCGGCACCTCGTAAGCGGCTGGTCATAGGGAGAGCCAGTAGCAGCTCTGCCCCATGTCTGCGAGTCTCTGGACCGGCATACCTGAGCCGGATTTAAGAAAGACTGCTGCAGGGTGGAACTTCGATGAGCCGGGCGCTGATAGGCTGGTCTGCTGGGTGGAGGTCTGACGAGAGAGAAGTCCGGATGTGGAAAATGGAGGCCCTCATGGAGTGGGGGGGGGTCGTCTGGCTTGTTGCGAGGCTCTGCTGCGATGGTGGGCCAGGGCTAGAACCCACCATCCCTCCCTGGGCACCTCGTAAGCGGCTGGTCACAGGGAGAGCCAGTAGCAGCTGTTGTTTTAAAGTAACTATTTTCTTCAGTTACGTTGGCAATACGCTTTGGTAAATCATGTAGAATTGAGAATTTTATAAAATGTATAGTCATTGTGCATCAGAAGTAAACTACAACTGTGGATTAGAGTTCATAGTCTCTAATATTTTTATCTTTAAGCAGTTCAGATTATTACTTGTCACTAGACTTTTTACAGATTAATTTTCATTTTGTTTGTACCATTCTCCTTGTAATATTGAGGGTTTATTTGTAATTCAAATATTTCAACTGAAAAAAATTAGACAAGAGTAACATCTGCACTGAGGTATCACTTTTTTTTATCATTAATTTTTCCAAAAAGATCTCATGAGTGGTCATTTTGAAAGTTCCCATTTCAATTGATAAAATTTTAATATTCTAGTTCCAGGTTTAATGCATTGTGTTCCTTTTGTAGTAATTAGTCTTTGAAGTGTAAATGCAAATTTTAATTTTGAAAAGTAAATGTCTGTTTGGAATGAACGGTGCTCCATGAGCATCATGGGAGAAAATGTCGGGTATAATTCTCTTCCAGATGGCACCCCTACAGGTGAGGCAGCAGCCTGTGAAATTGCAGTCTGAATTACATTCTAGATGAGTAGGGCATTTGGAGCAAAGCCTTCAGATAGCAGTAATAAATGACTTGGTTCAGGACCAAGGACAGTTCCCAGAAAATGAAAGCCTATTCTATTGCAGAAGGAGCCTATAGTAAAATGAAGTTTAACAAAGTGGAAAGTTGAAAGAAAAGGACAACTGTTAGAAATACATACTTGAATATTTTTATCTGGTAATATTTTAACAAGGCATACTTTTTTTTTCCATAAGTGTTACATATTTGTTCTGTATCTATTTTACTACCTGTGTTGTTGATTTTTCTAAACAGCTTTCGTGGTGGGCAGTGACTGAGAACCAGTTCTACCTAAAGTGTCACTTTGAAATATTATGAATCACATGCCTGTTGTAAATTCTAATTTGTGTTATGTACTCAATGTTATTTTTTATTCTACACATGTTCTTAATTGTAAGTGTGTGTGTGTTTATGCTATATAAATTCTGAGTTTCATTTTTAATGAGTTAAATCATTTGAAGAAACTGGTTTAGAAGTTTATTTCTGGAGTTAAGCAAACTAAGTTTTATTCTCACCCTCTGTATCTAGTTCTCTAAGTCCCATCTTAAATTATTTAACCTTTCTGATTCCTAATTTTCTCATGAAATTGAAAAGCAATAAATGTGCTTTAGGAAAATTAAATGAGGTAATATGTATAAATGGCACCTACATCTGTTAGAGAATTTTTATTTTAAAATGTTAAGACTTTCTCAAGAAAAAAAAAATCTTGGGGCCAGGGATGTGGTTCAGTGGTAGAATGCATGCCTTGCATGATTTTGATACCAAACTCAGTACCTGGCATGGACTAGAAAAAAAATAGTACAAATAAATAGTACAAAGAAGACATTGTTTTATTTTGACAGATGTGATGATACATTTTTTTTATTCATTTAAAAATTGCTTGGGTTTCTACTCTGTATCAGGCACATATCTTGTCCTTCAGAATATAGCTTCAAATATTTGGGGCCGGAGCGATAGCACAGCAGGTAGGGTGTTTGCCTTGCATGCTGCCAACCCGGTTCGCCTCCCCGGTATCCCATATGGTCTCGTGAGCACTACCAGGAGTGATTCCTGAGTGCAGAGCCAGGAATAATCCCTGAGCATTGCTGGGTGTGACGCAAAAAACAAAATCAGATTATTGCTCCAAATATTGTGAGCAAAGCCCCTGCTCTTCTTGGAGCATATATTTTAGTAAGGAGATTAAATAAATACAACCATTTTCATTTGTAGGTACTATAAATATAAAATCATGAAGAGATGGTGCTTGATAGGTGTGAAAGGAGCATACAGTTGGCCAGAAAGATGACTGAAAGGGCTGGAACATTCTTCATATGGGAGACCTGGGTTTGATTCCCAGCACCTTAAAAGTCACCACGCCCTTCCACCCAAGCACTACTGGGGAACCACCCTGAGCACGGGGTTATTCCGTGCTAGGATTAACCCCAAGCACCACTACTCTGCACCAAAAGAGAATAAAAATACATTGAGACATGAGGAAAAAAAATCATTTTTTGGTTCTTATTTTCTGGGTGTGTGTGTGTGTGGGGGGGGGGTCACATCCAGTGTTGTCCAGGCCTTGCTTCTGGCTCTATACTCAAGGATCATTCCTGGCATGGCTTATGGACCATTTGTAGCTTCAGGGTCAGATGCAAGCTAGGCTAATGCCCATCCACTGTACTCTCAAGCTCAGAAAAAAAATCTTTTTTTAAAGAGTGACAGTTGAGTTGACTACTAAATGAGATAACTGATAAATTGTCAGTTTTCATTAAGTCTTGGTGTAGCATATACTAAATATAAACAACCTTAATATAAAATATCTTGTTTTGAAAGCATGCTCGTCTATTTGGAAGCTATTCTTTTTTTTTTTTTCTTTTTTGGGTCACACCCGCGATGCTCAGAGGTTACTCCTGGTTCTGCACTCGGGAATTACTCCTGGCGGTGCTTGGGGGGACCATAAGGGATGCCAGGATCGAACCCAGGCCGGCATGGGCCGGCCGTGCAAGGCAAACACTCTACCCGCTGGGTTATCGCTCCGGCCCCCGGAAGCTATTCTTTAACAGTTACGGTTTGTAACTGTTTTAACGGCATAAAAACCTTATCTTTTTTTTAAGTCATAATACTGCAGTGTCTTCCTATTGAAATGCCAAAGTTTGTCAGAAATTTATGTGGAAAGTTTTCTAATTATACCATCAGAAAAACAGGAAAATAAAAAATAGGGAAAGTAGTCATGAACAATTTTGTAACTGTGTCTTTCACCGTGATTCAGTCAAGAGGTGGTAGGGAGGAAGAAGAGAAACTTGCTTGTACCTTCTGCTTCTGGTTTTTAATCTTTATTTATTTATTTGGTTTTGGTTTTGGGGCCCCATCCAGCTGTGCTTAAGACTTAACTCCTTACTGCTCCTTACCGGTCGGGCTCAGGTACCATATTTGATGCCAGAATTGAACCTGGGTTGGTGGCTTCCAGTGCCTATCTCTCGCTTATTGTGCTATCTCAGGCCCCACGACTATCTATTTTAGCCCGATTCCATGTTGGTTGGTTCATATGGTTAATTGAAGAGTTATGCAGTGTGATTTTTTTTGTTTTTGTGTGGCACATTTTCAACCCAGGGCTTCAAACATGCAAAGCAAATATGATACCACCGCGCTACATCCCTGACCCTGTAAGATCTTTCATAGACTTTATGCAGTAATTATGTGCCAGATATTGAGCTGTATCTACTTGACACGTGTTATCAAGCTTTTATTAAATACCATGTTTCCACCAGGGATCATACCTTCTTTTGTTAGCATTCTACTTATTGTTGACTTAGGAGTAGTGGGAATTTAATTTTAAGGGTAGTGGGGGATCTAAAGAGTATCAAAATTGTCCGTATTATTTATTCACCTATGCAACATCAAATAAGTTTCTTAGCCGTTCTAGTACTAATTTATCTCATGTGAAAATTAGGTTGTTTGAATAAATTAGAACCTTAGAAACGTTCTGGAATATTATTTGATCAGGCAGTAATTAATTATATGGAAAGATGCTTTTGGTGTTTGTTATTTTATTTATTTATTTATTGCTTTTTGGGATCACATCTGGCAATGTTCAGTAGTTACTCCTGGCTCTGCACTCAGGAATTACTCCTGGTGGAGCTTGGGGGACCATATGGGATGCCGGGGATCGAACCCAGGTCAGCTGCGTGCAAGGCAAATGTCCTACCCTCTGTGCTATTGCTCCGGCCCTGGTGTTTGTTATTTTTAAATGGAAGTAGTCATAGGGGAACGTTGTATAAATATAAGAATTCACAGTATTTTTTTTTTCTTTTTTGGGTCACACCCGGCAATGCTCAGGGGTTTCTCCTGGCTCTGCACTCAGGAATCATTCCTGGTGGTGCTCAGGGGACCAACCATATGGGATGCCGGGAATCGAACCCCTGGCCAGCATGGGCCGGCCGCGAAGAATTCACAGTATTAAATAAAGCTTTTTTATTTTTAGTTGACCCTGGGGAGGGGGCAGTTCCTGTGATTATGTGTGAGAAGAATCTTAAAGTTAGAATTTGTTTTCATATTTTATTATACCACCATGAGATATACAATTACACAGATGTTTATGTTTGGGTTTCGGTTTTACAGTGTTCCAGCACCCATCCCTCCCAGTGCCCATTTCCCACCACCAATGTCCCCAATCCCTCCCCTTCCCCTAGCCTGCCTCTATGGAAAGTTCTTCATCTCTTCTCTCTCTCTCTCTCTCTTTCTGTCTCTGTCTCTCTCTCTTTTACACACTGGATTGCAATACATACATTTAGAGTTATCATGTGTATCTTTTTGACTGCATTCAATGCTCAGTTCTAGGCTGGTATTAGCACTTTGGACAATTTTAGCACACTGTTCCCTTCCCTGTCTTATCTAACCTCTGACTCCCACACGTTTGTGGTAGATTCCACCTTTAATGAGACCTCCTGATTCATGTTTTGCCTGACCTTGGATATTGGTCTCATACTATATATATATTTATATCATGCAAATAAATGAAGTCATTTTATATCTGTCTCAAATTATTTTTATTGCATTTCAAATTTCTGATTTTATTTTAAAGAAATTTTGAGCAGATTGTTTTTTTTTTGGTGTGCACGCAAATGCTCTTATATTCTTGACTGCTGTGAAAAAGTGACATGAAATGTATTCTGATTAACTCTTAGAGAAAAAATGAATTTCAGTCAGACTTATTTCAGTCTGACTGATGGAGTAGAGGTTAGAACTATTTAATAAATGTTATATAATTGAAACACTAAGTGTTATATTATTGTTTAATGTAGCAAATTTATCCTTTATTTTATTGCTATTTTTTTTCCTGCTGCTGGAAGTTGACTCAGTACCTTATGATGTAAAGCATGTGCTTTACCCCGTGCTCGTTTCCTGCTCCTGTTTGAGTTTGTGTTTTCATTTTTAATTTAAAGTTGAATGTAATTTTAAAATTCTGATTAGTCTTTGCAAATAAATCCTTAAGTGCTTCTCAATTTTTTTCAGTTAAGCTAAAATGTATTGTTCCAAGCCCTCTACGTGTATTAACATACTTAATCTTCATCGTTTTGACACTTCTTAGGTGAAGAAGTGGAAGTATAATGACGTTAATTTGTACATCATCACAGAGAAAGGATGTAAATCTTGGGGTGTACTCTTTTTACCACTCTTGGTTAGCAACTACTTAACAATTTAGTATTGACCTTAACCAATGTAAATATTGTTTAAATTAAATTCTGGTGAATGGCTAATAATAATTTCACCTTCCTTTAAGTAGGGTTTATTGAGAATCAAACCCAGAGCCATTTATATGCAAAACATGCACTTTACCACAGTCCTAGCCAATAATAACTTTATGTTAAATGAAGTAAATGAGCTTGTTGCTAGGAGAAATCACTTCAGGCTACTGATTGAAAGATTTTGGCTGGGTTCATTTTATATATATATAAGTAAGGTGAATTTGAAAGGCAATTACTTAGATTTAGCTGACTACTTTAATAAGAGTGATGTTAGAAAACAGTTTGACATTGTTGCACATCAAAACCTCTACTTTCCCAAAAACGATAGAATTATCTTAATTAAGAATACTTAATTTGTATTTTAAAATGTGAATTATAATGTTTTTATATGAACAATGTAATCTTACAAATAGAATTCATTTTCCCATATTTAATATATATTACTAGTTGATTCCTTTCCTATAAGGTAACTATTTCATGCTTCTTTGGCATAAATTAAAACTTACTTCAAAGAATGAATGTTTACTAAAATTTTTGTGCATAGATGTGCATGAACTATGTCAAAGTGGTTAAAAAAATTTTAGAAAAATCCCTTGTTCTTCAAATATAAAGGTAATGTAACTTGTTACAGGTGAAGTGAATATTAAAGTACTCTGTCCATAGGAGCAGTTTGCACCAGTCACAATTTCCCAGTGTAAACACATTAGTGGTGAGCTTTGTTGCTCAGTCCTTCTTTAGTAGATAATTATTTCCTTATCAGTGAATTACTGTGTTTGGGGGAGTAGGTAAATGCCAGTGTAGAGTTATTAGTCGCACTTTAATTAGGTTTCTTTATAAAGGACTCAAGCATGAGAGCTGTAGCTTTACTAAATTTAAATTCACAGTTAATGTGTTGAGAAGATTTTCCATCCCGTGACTGTAGGTTTTTCTTGTTTTAAGGAAATCTTTCCAAAAAATTTTGTTCAGATGTTGAAGGAGAATAGCATTTTACATGTGGTTAAGGGATACTTGTTTTTATTCTGTCAGATGGGTATTTGTATACAGAGCAGTGAATAATAAGAACAGACAGATCTGATTTAGATGTGCAAATAGGTAGCATTCATTTTGGTTGATCTTAAGGAATGATAAAGTGTGTTGTGTGCTAAATACTCTTCTGGTGCCTAAGCTTCCTTACTGCTCTGAAGTTGGGAAGTGTGTCCTAGGAGGTGACAGGAGCACAACTGAAGCTATCATCTCTCACTTGGAATTTCACTGTTATTTTATACTGTTAGAATGTGCTGTTTGATACTAGTATTAACATATTCTTGTCTCATTTGTGCACTGACTCTTACGTGCTAGAAGACTCATGACTTTTCTTTAAAAGCTAAAATATTCTCTGACCAAAGTGATAGTACTGAGTACAGCATTGCCTTACATGCATCCCTCCCTGGAGTCCTCCTCCAGCACTCATATGGTCCCACAAGCACCACCAGGAAGATCCTTGATCACAGAGCAAGGAAGCCTTGAGCACAGCCGGCAGTGACCCAAAGACAGAAAATCTAACTGCTTAATGAACTGTATTTCAAGCAATACTAATTGTACAAGATATAATTAATACAATATACATAAATACAAAATAAAATAAGCCTCTTGGAACCCAAGCATAGTACAGTAAGGTGCTTGCCTTGCCGCAGGCCGACCTGAGTTCTATCCCCAGCATCCCATATGGTCCCCTGAGCACTGCCAAGATTAATTCCTGAGGTCAGAGCCAGGAATATCCTCCGAGCATCACTGGGTAGGCCCAAACCCTTCCCCCCATAAAAAAAGTCACCTGCATATAGTATATATGTATATATATATATATATATATATCATATATATATATATCATATATATATATATATATATATATAAATGATACCAAAATCCACTGTCAGGCGAAACGTGGATCAGGAGGTCTTACCAAAAGTAGAAATTACCACAAACATGTGGGAGTCAGAGGTTAGGGAAGACAGAGAAGGGAACTTGTGTGAATGAATGTCGAAAGGGTTAATACCAACCTAGAACTGAGCATTAAATACAGGCAAAATAATGCACATGATGGCCTCTAAGTGTATGTATTGCAATCCACAATATGTAAGAGAAGGAAAAGAGAGGGAGGGGAGAGAGAAAAGAGATAAAGAACCTGCCATGGAGGCAGGCTATGGGAGGGGGGAGGGAATTGGGGATATTGGTGGTGGGAAATGGGCACTGGTGGAAGGTGGGGTGCTGGAACACTATATGACCGAAACCTCCAAATGTGAACAACGTTGTAATTGTATATCTCACTGTGGTATAATAAAATATTAATAAAAAAAAAGTCACCTGTCCAAAAGTGAGTGAGCGTCTAGAGAGATGAATGTCTAGGTGCATACATAGCATGCTGCTGACTGGTTGGATCCCCGGCACCATGTGTTTCCCCGTGCATCACTGCAGGCCCCCAAATACTGTCTGGTGTGGTTTTGCAGGCCCCTGAGCACCAGAGGGATGGCCTGGGTATTCCCCAGCATTGCAGGGTCTGAGCAGTGCCAGTTCCACAGAACCTTTGTACTGAATGGCCCATTCGATGGGAGGCCCCAGCCTCCTGAGCACTGCTTACATGGTGTACAGAGAGGGACGGTAGTGGCTAGTTGGTTCAGGTATGTTCAGCAGTCTGCATCACTGTCACACCTCTCAGAATATTAATGTGCTAATGTTTATTATTAATCTAAGAGGAAGACAAAAACGTCTCTTTCAACCCTTATCCCCCCCCACCACCACCTTTATGACCTAAAAGAAATGGAGTAAGGAAAGCATTAGTAAAGCAGTGTTCCAAAGCAGTATTTTTTCCACCCTCACCCCATCTACCTTTGAATCAGGATGATTCTTTGTTTAAGGATGTTTATTTATTCTGTGCATTTAGGATGTTTATCAGCATGTTTTGAGTCTACCTAGTAGATGACGGCAGCATACTTCCTTCCCTTACAGCGGCCAGAAGTAACTTCAGAATTGTGATATCTCCCAGAGCACAACTTCCACAGATGGCCCTCATTTTCCATGGTTCAGCTTAATTGTTTTCCAGTTTTACAATGTGAAGTCAATACTTCTGCAACAGAAGCAGTATTTTGAATTTCTAGCTTTGGTCTTTTACTTGGGATGGCCGTGTGCTAAGAATTTTTTGTGGTGTGGAGTTCTCTGCACGTCATATGAGCAACAGGGGTGAACAACCAATGACCTGCACATCAGGGCTTGGGAAACCTTTCCCCACCCAGTCAGTATTTTGCGGTAGAAATTTTTAAGTGATCCCAAGTAGATAAAATAGGTATACAAACAACACTTTGTATACAGAATCAAGCACTTTGATGATATTTGTTTTAAAATAAAACTTTTGTGACCCTCAGTTTATGAAATAGACCCTAGCATATGCTGTGTTTTAGTATTTTTTTAGATTGTCTTTCATGTGTTCATATCCAGCTCATGCACTTACAGTGCTTTGTTTAATAAATTGTTTGCGGGCTTTTTTTTGTTTGTTTTGTTTTTGCTTTTTGGGTCACACCCGGCGATGCTCAGGGGTTACTCCTGGCTCTGCACTCAGGAATTACTCCTGGCGGTGCTCAGGGAACCTTATGGGATGCCGAACCCAGGTTGGCTGCATGCAAGGCAAACGCCCTACCCTCTGGGCTATCGCTCTGGCCCTGTTTGAGATATTTAAACTGTTACTAATGCTTTGCTTGCAGGTGGAGAAAAAAAAACTACTGTTATATGTTTTTGCATTATATTATTTTGCTTAGCCACATGCTAATATAAGTGCTTAGGCACATTTAAAGTGGGAGTGGCTAAACTGATGATCCAGAGATACACGCACTAATTACATTTTCTGCTTAATGATATTTTCAACTTTTGATAAGCTTATCAGGATATAAACCCATTATTAGCAAAAGGAAAACTGTAATTTAGAACTTCTGTTCTGGATTAATGGTGTGATATTCCTGGAATTTTGTCAGTTTACATTATAAGTCTGTAATAACGATTTCTGAAATTTCCCTGCTTGTAAGAAACAATATTCTAAAAAGTAGAGTATAGCCAAACAAGGTGTCACCTAGACATTCTGTTTTAATTAACTTTCTGGTTCTTTATTTCTTGGCCTGATTTCTGATTATTATGTAGAAATTTTACTGCAAACAAAATCATATCCTGCTTTGCAGAAGATGACAGACAAAAACATTCATTGTCTATTAAAGGAGTAGCCCAGATATTTAAATTGATGTGCATCTGTGAATATAGGACATGTCTAAAGTTGCTTTTCTCCTTTTTCTCCCCTTTTCTTGCAGGGCTATTTTCTTCTCTTTGAATCTATGTTAGATTCTGTACTTTATGCAAAAAACAAATACTTGGCAAAAGGAGGATCAGGTGAGTAAAATTCTAGTGTCAATTATCTCATTTTTTGTTTGACAGAACCAAATGAACCCTTGGATTTTAAGTAAACTCTGCATGACTGAGAAAGTTCCCAACAGAGATGAGAAATGTCTCTGTTAGCTAAAGTCTAAAGATTCTTGTGTACTCTCCTGTTGATGGTAGTACAGTAGATAAGATGTGCATGACTCCAGATTAATTGACATTTCAAGAACACCATTTTATAAAAAAATATGCAAGACTTGGTTTTGGAAGCTATTTGCTTTTCAAATAAAATTCTAACCAAAGCTTCTTTGATTTTTAATGGCATTTAGAGGGTTTTTTTTTGGTTTATAGCTTGGTCCTTTTATTTATTTATTTTTTTTTTTGTTTTTGAGCTACATCTGACTATGTTCAGGGGCATACTCCTGGCTCTGTACTCAGGAATCATTCCTGATTGGCTTAGGGTACTGGAGACCAAATCCAGTTCAGCCACATTCAAGGCAAGCCCTTATTTGGTGAACTATCTTGTCCCATGGTTGTTGTGTTTGTTTTGTAATAAAAGGTTTCCTAGTAGGTTGGGGATTGTTTTCTTCATGATAAATTTTTTAGAGCATCACTAAGTATGAACCTGACTTCTCTGAAGAACATTTAAGACACCTGACCTTGTATGTGGCTGACCCATGTTTCGAGCCCTGGCACCACATATGGATCCCCAAGCACTGCCAGGAATGATCCTGAGCGCCACTAGGTGTGGCCCCAAACAAATAATTACTGGATTCCTCTTAAGTTTTTAAAGCACAGCACAATCAGGTGTTGTTGTTTTTTGTTTTCCTTTTTCCTTTTGTGCTGGGGCAGAGCACACTAACTGGAGCTTGGGGTCCGGGCTACTCTGGTGTAGCCCAGGAACCATCATGGAATGCCAGGGATCAAACCCAGGACCTGCATATGTATGTATGGCACATACTCTCCCACTGGCCATCCCATGTCCCCAGCACCCAGTCATATTTTTAAACAACTCCAAACACATTTAGAAGGCTTTCTTCAGCAGCCCTGGGGAACTTTCAGTTAATGCTGTGTGCGCGGAATTGAGATGGTGTTGTTCAATCCTTTTACTGTAGACAGTTGTATACAGAGTGTTCTGTTTGGACAGAGATTATGTTTTATTCATCTTTGACTCTTCTGTGAGTTCCACAGCTCCTGGAGCATCGAGCATCATTTTGTTTATTGAATCAACTCACTATCATTCAGTTGAACAGCATCTGTCTCCTTTCACTCAATTCTTGTACCTTTCCATTCTAAAAGCTGTAGGATAAATAGATGGTTTTCATAGTCTGAGTTTAGTTAATAAAACTATTATATGCAGGTGAATGAAAAGGAGGAGACATTAAACTAGTGACGTGAGGCACTTGATCATATTTGTGCGTGCTTGCTTTTTGTGTTCTGTATGAAATTGCTTTACTCTTATGATGTCACAGAAACCAATAAGGCCAAAACAAAGCACGGAGGAAATTCTTTAGGCTAGAAGAGTTCTTTTATAATAACATTGAAATGGATTGCCCTTATTTCTCAAATTTGACTTATGTTCTGCAGCTGTTTCCCGGATATGTTTCTGATCTCTGACCAGACTTTCTGGTATTTTGTACCTTCCAACATTTGACTATATCTTTAATTGCAGTGGCTTTTTGAAACAAAAAAATTATTATTATACTTTATAACTAAAAATAACTATTATCTGACATTTGTTCATTGTTAGTTGCAAAATAACATACTGTGCTTTCATGTTTTCAGCAGGATCTCACTGCAGCCCATTGAGACTGCTAAGATTTTAGGAGCACGTCTTAGCAGTGTCCTGGATAGTACCTTTTTAGTGACCAAGCCTGGAGTTTCTCCCTCCCCCTGCCCCCACCATTTTTTAACTGATATGTTGTTTTTGGATGTTGTTTTTAAATCACTGTGATACAAAGCTGTTGGTAATAGAATTTCAAGCATTCAGGTTCCTGCTTCATGTCCCCCGGCAGTGCCAGGATCCCATCACCAGTGTCCCAAGGCTCCCCTTCACTGCCCACCCCACCTCCTTAGCAATGCAGTATTTAATTTAATTCTTTTTTAAATTTAGATCTCCCAGGTTCTATATGCATGTTCTTTTTCGCCATGTCTTGCTGTTTGCCCGCTCAAATGCATTTTATTGAATGTGTTTCTTGTCTTGAGTTGTTCTAGGGAAGTCCAGAAAATGATTTTTATACCTCTGTCAATGGTATTGATCTTACTGAAGGAGTGACAGCAACTTAATACATTTAAATTGAATTCACCATGAAATTCATTAACTTAGAGCATGTGATTAATGAGGTTACAGTTGAGGAAACCGTGGCACAGCTATTTCCTATCATGAGGGATTAAGTGAGGACTCAGAAGTTTAGTGTCTAGTTCTTTCATCTTTTTTTGTGGAGGTAATACTAACATTAAGATAATATGTAGTTATAATGAAAAGAAACAAGTACTTAATTTTCTAAGCAGTATTGTTGAAAGTTACTTATTTGCAGAATTAAGGGAAAAAAGGAAAAATCTGAAAAGTAACAAGCGATTTAGCCTGGTTTTTTTTTTGGGGGGGGGTCAAACCTGACAATGTTTAGGGGTTACTCCTGACAGTGCTTGGGAGACCACATGAGATGCCAGGGATCCAACCCAGGGTAGCCACATTCAAGGCAAATACTCGATCCACTGGACTATCGCTCCGGCCCATGATTGAGCCTATTTGTGTGTTTGAGTACTTCTCAATGAATATACCCTGTTGTCAAAGTCTGAGATTCTTAAGTATGTTTGGCCTGCTTCCCCCTTTACAGAAAAAAAATTTATTTAGCACCCCCTGAAAGTCTACCTTTTAAGCAAATAAACAAATGTCTCCCCACCGCCCCTCGCCTATTGCACATGTGGTTACTGCTGCCTCTCTGGATCATTGTAGCACCTAGCTGGGAGTGTGGTATCGCCCTCTTTGCCAAACATTGATCTACTTATATAGTAAAGTAAAATTTCTTTTTATGTCTCTCTGAAGGAAAGGTTTGCTAAGCAGTTAGCAGTGTAAGGACTTTAAAAGAATGACTCATGAGGAAAATAAGATTTATATAAGCATGAAGAGTTCACAATTTTATTTTTTATATAAATCTAGGTTTAATTTGTCTTGTATTTATTATGGCATGGTAGAAGGGTTTTGTGCACATGTGTATGCACTCAACCCAATAGGACTAGTACTTCCTGTGAGCTCTCACTAAGCACTTTCACAGTACTTTGGAGGAACTCACTTTTTTGCTCTTGCTATTAGTAAATATCATTTCGTAAAGTTAATAAAAGTTTTTAAATGCTACTACTATTTTGATGAGTTTTACTAAACCCTAAGGTTATCAGGAATTATTGTTGTGTTTTATGTACAACCAACTAAGAAAATATATGCATGTATATGCATTTATATACTAATATATTTTGGTCATCAATGGATATTTTTTGCAATTAGAATTTAAATGGGAAAAAACTTATCTCAGCATAATAGCATTTTATGCCCTAACCAAAATTAAGAATGAAGATACAGAAGACAGATGGAAGGAAATATGGATACTTCAGCTGCTTTGTCTCAGTAAATAGTGCTTTAAGTGATACTATTTAAAGCTGATAAGTTATAAGCCAGCACTTCATAGGTAATATTAAAATATACAGTTGATATTAATTAAATGTGAAAGTTGAGGCTTATCATGATTACACAACTGTAAACTTTCAAATCGCATAGAATTCTATGCCAAAAGGGCAACAAGAATTTTTTTGTGTGTAAAATATAGCTCAGTAAAGGTGACTTGAGAACAAGTGATTTGTCCCACCTTCTTTAGGTCAAGTGATTTATATGACTTGATATTTAACTTTCCTTAAGAAAGTACATTAAACCTGTGTGCTAGCAATGCTCATCTCTACCTTTGTCTCCTAGTTAAAAATAAAGTTGACCCTAGAACAAAAACTTTGGGTTTGGGACTGGAGCAATAGTACAGTGGTGAGGGTGTTTGCCTTGCATGTGGCTGACCTGGGTTAAATCCCCAGCATCCCATATAATCCCTGAGTACTTCCAGAGAGTAACTCCTGAGTGCAGAGCCAGGAGTAATCCCTGAGCATCACTGAGTATGACCCAAAAAAGCAAAAAAAAAGAAACAAAAAGTTCGAACTATGTGGGAGGCGCTAACACAGATTTTTACCCCCTCTCTTTGGTTTCTATGATAACATATTTAACCAATCAGCTGATGTTACTTGGTTAATCCTTGAAGGGAGAATTTATAAGTACTGTGGCCATGGGATTTGGTATCTGCAGGAAGGGGAGGAGTCAGAAGTTGATGGGGGCATTGACTATTGGTTAAGGGTCAGCTGTAATATGGTATATAAAAAAGGGAAAGAAGAATTAAGTGCATGTTTTGCTTGTATGAGATGTTATATTCAAGCCCTTACACTACAGTGAGTAGGACACTTGCCTTGCATGCGGCAACCCAGGTTTGATCCCTGCATCCCAGGTGGTTCCCCAAGCCCGCCAGATGTGATCCTTGAGCACAGTCAGATATGGTCCAAAAACAAACAAATAATGCCCCCCATCCCCATGAAAAAAAAGGTAATGCACTCAGTTAAAAAAAAGTAAAGACCTGAGCCTAGAGATCTATACAGTAGGTAAGGCTCCTTCCTGCATGCTGCAAACCTGGGTTTGGTCCCCCAGAACATTGGAGGCAGGAATAAGCCCTGAACACTGCGAGATGTGCCCCCAAAAAAAAAAATCAAAGACCATGTAAAAATTACGTAAACAACAAAACAAAACTACTGGTACAGAAAAGATAACATCAAATGGTAATATATATAAAAAATTCTCTTAAGTATAAGTAAATGGACTAAACTCACCCTATGAAAAAATTTCAGATGGGTTCACAAAAGACCCAATTATGCTTATAGAAGTGTAGCAAAAGTAAAATAATTTTGAAAACTTTAACTTAAAAAGATGAAGAAAGATATGCATGCTAAAAAAGAAATGGTAGTCATAAGTGAAAACAGGCAAAGGGGGAGGAATCAAATATTGTGTGATAAATAATACGGATAGGATTTAGGACTAAGAAGCAAAAGCACACTTATGTTTAAGGATACTGAAAAGGGCTTCTTGAAAAGCACAACTTGCTATTTTTAACTCTATAAAAGGGAAATAAGAATAATCAGATATTTTCTGACTATATCTCAAATAAGAGTTTGTGTCATGTTTAATGGTAATATGTGAGAAGTAATTCCTCTAGAGGCAAACGAGATTTGGATGTCCACTATTACCCATTAGACATATACTAGAATAACAATGCAGTTAGATAATAGAGAATATAGAAGATGAAACTTGGAACTTGGCAGCACCCCATCCCAGTGCTTACTGGTGGCTCGAGGCAGTGCCAGGCATTTTCCCTACCCAGGAGGTTTGGTTTTGTTTTCATTGCAGTTGAGTTCTTCAGCCTTTTAGGCGACTTGTGGGTCCTGCATACTGGTCCATGGAGCAGCAGTCAAACCGGCGCAGGAGACCAGTGGTTTTCAACCTGTCTAGTCCTCTGCACCAGTATCGGTCCACAGACGGGTATGGGTTGAGAACATTGATTTGGGTATCAAGTTTGCAGTGGTGTTTACATATTTTTTTTTACTTTATTTAAATACCATTGGCCCAGATTTCATTTATTTATTTTTATTTATAAATAAATAAATAAATAAAAATATTTATTAGGTCATCTTAAAAAGGAGGAAGCGGAGATCCAAGCAGAGCTGGAAAGTCTAGAAAGGGTTAGAAATCTACATATCCGGAACTGAAGAGGATACACAATGAGGATAACTCACAGTGAGCAGCGGGGACGGGCAGGATTGCGCGTCTTCTGGCATCAAGTGTTTATACTGGTGTTGCTTAATAGAAATTAGGCAAATGATTCCACATTGGGTTTGTCTCTACTGCAGGGTAAAATACAATTTTATAAACAAATTGAAATTTTAGTTTGAATATGTGAAAACCTGATCTTTCCTCTATAAGTTTCATCAGTAAATGCTCAAGATGAGAGCTTTCTACTGAGAGTATACCACCTACACGGCAGAGCCTGGCAAGCTACCCATGTTTTATTTGTTATGCCAAAAACTAGTAACAATTCTGGATCTCAATTCCATGACCTGAAGAATGATTTGAGGCTCTTCCTGTCCCTGGAGCAAGCAGATGCCCTTGAGCGCTACCTTGCTTGCGCAGGATGTATGGAGATGTTACTGGTGCCTGCTCGAGCAACTCCATGAACAACGGGAAGACAGTGATACAGTGATACAGAATATTTTATTATACCACCATGAGATATACAGTTACAACGTTGTTCAGGATTGGATTTTTTTATTAAGAAATGTTTAAATAGGAATGGGAAGAAAACCACTGAAATAGAAGAGTAGAACTTCAGGAAAAATAGTGCTACCAAGTATTAAAGTACATTATAAATTGGCAGTAATTAAAATTGTGTATTACTGGTTCTTAAATAAACAGATGAATGGAATAGAAAAACCCAGTATAAATAATAGTATGGCATACTAGTAATTAGGGACATAATTTTCTATAGCAAATAAATTGTATTGATACAGTCGGAAACAAAAAAACTTTTTAAAAAAGTTTATATCATTGCACATTGTAAATTTAAAATGAGTCAAAGGTGAAATGCAAACATATAATAAAAATGTTAAAATAGATTAATTTCTACAGAAACTTGTGGACATTTATAAGGACTTTATGAATAAGAATTTAGATTCATAAGTGTTAAAGAAAAATTGATATGATTATTTCTAAACTTCTAAAGTGATAAATTTCTAAATTTCTTCTAAAGTGGTAAATTTCTAAATTTCTAAAGTGATAGAATATACTATCACAGGACAAACTACAGACTGAAAGATACCTTAAATACCCATTAGTAACAAAAGCTAATCTCTCTAAAATATAAATCCTATAAATAAATAGTTTGCAATTTTCAAGTGGAAATTGGATAAAGAACTGAATGACATCATACCACAAAGGAAATACAAATAATTTCCTAATGTGTCCTCAGTCTCTCATTAACAATGTTGAACTTTAAGAAAAAAATTTTCCCTATTCCAGGTAACAGAATTTCCCTTTTTTTCCTTGGAAGTATTAACTTTCATATTTAGATTAATAGTTCATTTCTGTTTGTTATGTATAATATGAGGGTCAGGGGCATGTTCCCGTACTCTTTCTGAAATTAGCATTCTTTCCCATAAACTGCTTGACACCTTTGTTGGAAATTAATCAGCCATGTTATGAATAGGTCTGTTTCTGTGTTCTGTTCATTTGATCTGTAAGTCTGTCCTTTCATCCATTCTGTATGGTCTTAATCACTGTATCTAACTTCGATGTCAGATGGAAAGACATCCATCCTTTGTTAGTTTTAAAAATTGTGAAAATTGTACTTTGTTCATCAGTACATGGGGTGTGTGTGTGTGTGTGTGTGTGTGTGTGTGTGTGTTTGGACTTGCTAGTAAAAGCTTACTCCCCTCTTGTGGTATATCTGGTACATATGAGATTAAGTCTATATCCTGTAGAAGACTTGAAATGAAATGGAACATTGCTGTATCCACTGCCTTTTTGTATTGTACTTGACTTTTGCATAGCTTATTTCATTGTAATCAGCCACCAACACTGGTTCATAATATTTACCATTTTCTTTAGTATTGCCTAATTCACTGTCTTTATCTTCAAATATGCTTATTTCACATTTCTTTCGGTTTGCTAAATATTACAATAGAATCAATATTTTTGAGCTGGTAAATAATTTCATTTCAAAACGGTAATAGTATAGAGAGCAGACAGACTGAAAACCGGGAGGAGGGACACAAGATTAAGCGGTAGAGAGCACTCGGTGCCGGGTTTGTTCACTAGAGGGACTGGCCAGTATTCCGCAGGATACTTGGATAGCCCAGCGTCTGAGGTTCTTCATCAGGAATAACTTTTCACCGGTCCATCTGACCAAAAGCTAATCTGCTTTGAGAAACTCAAAGTAATAGAGAAATTCTAGACGCTGTGGTAGTGATTGCCTTGGGGTCTATTCCAGGAAATGTCTGCTCACCTGAGCAATACCCAGAGTAACCTCCAAATACACTAAACTGGGAGATCTTGAGGCACCCCCTGGGTCTGGCGAAAGCAAAAAAACAGTTTCGAGAGCAGCCGGATGAGACTCGCCCATCACACTAGCCACCATTTTCGCTGTCCGGATGCTGGGGAAACTGCCTCACGACCAGATTAACAGAGCAAAACCAGTTCGAGCCCAGGTAGGTGGCTCCCAGAAGCGGGAATCACTGGGAATTCGTCAGTGGAGTCAGGGGTCGGCCATTCCCACCTCCATTTTGTCGAGCCTGTGGCCCGCCCCAGGAGCTGCCCTGGGGCCATCAGCCATAGCATGAAGGAGCCTCACAAGCGGCTGGGGAGGCTGGAGCTCGCCTCGCCCTGGCCCAGCTGACTATGGGGCCCCCAGGAGGGCAGATGGGTTTTGGGAGTGGGCCCATCACCTCTGGGGGGTCCCGGAAGCAGCCGGATGAGACTCGCCCATCACACTAGCCACCATTTTCGCTGTCCGGACGCTGGGAAACTGCCTCACGACCAGATTAACAGAGCAAATCCAGTTTGAGCCCAGGTCGCGGCCGCAAGGCGCCGTGCAGTCCATTAAAATAGTGGAAACAGTAATGTCTCTGCATTCCACGAAGAGCAGAAAAGTTTGGCGGGGAGGGCAGAAATAAGGAGGAGAGAAATGACGTACAGAACCCGCCAAGCAGTTGAGGTGTGGGAGGGGGAGGGAGGTGCGGACATTGGTGATGGGAGATGGGTTTGGGTGGAGGGATAGATGTTGGAACACTGTAGAACCAAAACTCTACATGAGCATCTTGCAATTGTGTGTCTAAAATGGTGTAATAATATTTGTTGGGAGAAATAATAAATAAAATAAAATAAAATTTAAAAAAAAAGAAAAGAAAAAGTGTATACATAAAACATGTACCATAAGCTCATAGATGCTGGAGAGTTAGGGCGGTGGGAAGGAGAACTTAGCCTGTTGAGAGACAATTGTGTTTTTAATTCACAGGTTTGTTTGTTTTGTTGTTTTTGGTTTTTTTGGGGCACTTAAAAAATTTTTTTCCCAGCTGTGTATTGTCCGTGAAATAGTCAGTAGTGTGCCGCCAACAGTGACCTCCCCCTTATCCATTTCTCCCTCATCATGTAGCAAGGTGTCTATAACCAGTAACCGATTTGCTGTGTTTTAGCTACGTTTTTAGTCTAGCCAGTTGTAGACCCAGTCACTTTCTATCTGCTAATGATGGGCAAAATATTCCTGTTTGCAAAGAAATGCTCGTTTTCAATTTATCCTTCTGTTAATTGGAAATTCATTTTTTAGTGTATTAAACTCCCCAGTCTGCTAATTTAGTATCTTTCTCTTTGGGTATCAAGCACTTTATCACTGACTTAATTTGACAAAAATCTTGCTATATATATGTACAAAGAGCACTTCATTTTGAGTTACTTTATTATTCTCTAGTTATTTAAATATAAGCTATGACACTAATGTTTACTAGATGTTTATGTATCTCAGTTTTATATTTTAGTGTCTAAAAGTTTGTGAGGCATTTCTGAGGGATAAAGGATTTCCCATCTTTATTCACCATGTGAGCTGTACTGGTGACAAATGAATTCAGGGCAGTGAATCGAGAAGGACACAGATGTCAGAGCCATGAATTTATAAATGGTCTGTTAGGAGTGTGCTTTTGTCCAATCAGCACTTTGTTAATTTCACCTACAGGAAGGAATAATTGTTCAATTTTGTTTCTATCTGACAAAAAATCAAATGACAAATGTGTCAGAATGTGAAGGTAAAGGGGTTGCTAGAATTTTGGCATGTGGCCCAAAAATTTTAGACAGCTGTGAGGAGGTGGATAGAGAAGCAGGTTGACCTACAATATTGACTAGGAACATTCATAGATTTACCACTGAAATAGAAAAAAAGGTCTAAATTCTAAAAACTGCAAGAACCACTGTTTTCTGTACCTTTGTAAAATAATAAGAAATATATTCCAACACTAGAAAAAGTAAAATGCTATAGTCTCTTTATTTTCTTTTTTCAGTTTAATTTTTGCTTTTTGGTACAATACCCAGCTGTGCTCAGGGTTTATTCCTGGCTCTGTGCTCAGGGATCAATCCTGGCGGTGCTCAGTGGAACCATATCAGGTGCCCAGCATTAAACCCAGATTGGCCACATGTAAGGCAAATGTCCAGCTCTCTCTACTATCTCTCTGCCTTTAATTTGTCTTTTTCTTACTACATAATATTTTGAAAACTTTTAAAAATTCATTTATTGATATATATATATAACACACATATATGCGTATGTGCTTATATATACATATATATATACACATATAAATTTATTTCAGTTATTACCTATGAACTATTTGTTTAGGCTTTTGGGGTCACACCTGGTGATGCTCAGGGGTTACTCCTGGCTCTGCACTCAGGAGTTACTCCTGGCAGTACTCAGGGGACCTATTGGATGCCAGGGATTGAACCCGGGTTGGCCACATGCAAGGCAAACGCCCTACCTTCTGTACTATCTGTCCAGCCTTCAAACATTTATTATTTTAAATTGCATTACTAGTACATCATATTGCTTGATAAAAAACCAAGGATAACTTGTTCTACAAAAGGTCAGATAGTAAGTCTTTTCAGCTTGTAGATCATACTCTTTCCCAGCTGTTCAACTCTGCCTGCTTCTGTAACATAATTCTTTTCGCTCATTATTAATTTTGCCTTGCCATCAGTTTACAATGTCATAGAATTTCAGGCATTTTCCTTCTTGTCTCTCTATGTGCATTTGTAAATGTCGCTACTCCCATTATACCCTTCCTGTGTTCCTTCAGTAACCGGGATAGTTTTTACTGAGTTATAGGAGTTTTGTTGTTTCTTGCCAGTTTGTTTGCTGTAGTAATTAGTAATTTATAGATGAATGAAGCCTTCAGTCACTGTCTTTCACTTCCTGACTTATTTCGCTCAGCATAGTCATTTCACATTGTATCCCTATTTCCCCCCAAAGACTGGATTTAATCTTTTGTGGTAGAATATGATTCATTGGGTATGTATACTGCGTGACTCTATTATTCAGTTATCTATGAACATTTAAGTTGATTTCATGTTGTAGGTGTTGGAAATAATGCTGCTGTGAATGTAGGGTGCAAATATCCTTTCGAATAAGTGTTTTCATATCCTTCAGATAAATGCTTAAGGGTGGTTTTGTTAGATCACACTGAATTTCCATTTTTAGTTTTTTAAGGAATTGCCATACAATTTTCTGTAGCAACTACACCAATTTTAATTTCCAATAGAGTAAGACAGATTTTCCCCCCATGTCCACACTAAAACTTACTGTTTAAAAATACTTGGATATAAATCATCCTCACTGTTCATTATGGCTTTTTTACATATAATATACTTTTTAAAAAAGTGATTTATCTCTCTCTTGCATGTTTGAGAGGAACATGTAAATATCTACATGTTGGGGGGTTGGCGAGGGAGGCCACACCTAGCAGTGCCCAGGGGGCTGTTCCTGGTTCTGTGCTCAGGAAGGAACCCAGAGATTCAAACCAGTGTTGCAGCTGCATTCAAGACAAGCACTATACATCTTTCTGGCCCTCTAGTAACGCTTTTAAAATCAGAATTTATACATTTTAGTATTGATAAGTGTTTCATCCTATTTTATGTGTATTTCAGGGGTGTAGGTGGCCCCTGGGTGATTATGCAGGAGTGTAAGAACATCTTGCTTCTCAGGCTTCTCAGTGCTAGAATCCACAGGCTATCTCAGCAGTGCTGGGGCCTACAGAGCTGCACCTTAGCCAAGGACTGTTGAGACCAGCAATTGAATAAGGGTTCGCTAATACAGAGGATGTGTCGTAACCCTTGTACAGTCTCTGGCCTCTAATCCTGCTTTCATTCTATAGGTGCCCATGATTGTCTTCTTTCAGCCTTTCCATCGTCACAGTATATATCTTTAAAAAACAAAAAATTTTCCAATGGAACTTATTTACCCTGATATACACCAGCACTGGAACAGGGTGGGGGGGGGGGGACCCACTAGTAGCTTCAGGTGTGGTTGGAGAATGCATTCTGTTTGCTCGCATAAAAATTATATTTTCACTGAGAGATATCCCCCTTGGAAAGGGGATTATGGCCAAATAAGTTTGAGAACGTCTAATCTACACCTTCAATAATCTACTGCTAATAATCCTTTGCTAGTAATATATACTAATGGATTTGGTGCTGCTATTTTATATATATATATATATATACATATTCTGTAAAGGGAGATAATATTACTCTAATTTATTTTTTACAGTCTACCCTGACCTTTGCACTATCAGC
>JAJIBD010033540.1:0-24274 GCA_021461705.1 Cryptotis parvus | reverse complement strand
TGTCTTAATTTGAAGGCGTTTATGTAAGAGTGCTACATCACATAAACATGCCTTCAAACTAAGACAGTTCACTGTGTGATTCACTGTATCACTGTCTTCCAGTACATCATCGATTTGCTCGAGCGGCCCCAGTAACATTTTCATATGTCCTGTCTCAAGCTTAAGTAGAGCCTAAGGGCATCTGCTTGCTCCAGGAATATAAAGAGCCTCAATCCATTCCGGAATGAGGTCTATAATTATTACTGGTATTTGGCATATCAAATACAACACGTAGCTTGCCAGGCTCTGCCGTGCAGGTAGCATACTCTTGTAGGCATCTCTAAGTTCAGCATTTATTGATGAACCACGCGGCGCTAGCAGCCGCGCCAGGAGCCAGACTGTAATAGGCTGGTCTGCTGGGTGGAGTTCTGATGAGAGAGGCAGTCTGGATGTGGAAAATGGAGGCCCTCATGGAGTAGGGGGGTCGGTCTTGTTGCGAGGCTCTGCTGGGGTGGTGGGCCAGGGCTAGAACCCACCATTCCTCCCGGGCGCCTCATGAGTGGCTGGTCACGGGAGAGCCAGTAGCAACTCTGGCCCCATGTCTGCGAGTCTCTGCCGGCATACCTGAGCCGATTTAAAAAAGACTGCTGCAGGGTGGAACTTCGATGAGCCGGGCTGTGATAGGCTGGTCTGCTGGGTAGAGTTCTGACGAGAGAGAAGTCGGATGTGGGAAATGGAGGCCTCATGGAGTGGGGGATCGTCTGGCTTGCTGAGGCTCTGCTGGGGTGGTGGGCCAGGGCTATAACCCCACCATCCCTCTGGGGCGCCCGTACTGTGTGCTAGAAGAATACAAAATTTCTTGACTCCAAATTCTGAAAAAATTCACCTCTTGTAACTTTGTCTTTAATTTAGGGTGAATATCCTAAGTAAATTGGTGAGCAGAGCAACACCTGGACTTCAAAAATTTTCGAAAACAGCCAGTATGCTCTGGCTTCTTCAGCAGGAGATGGTTACGTGGAGACTGCTGGCTTCTTTGTATAGGTAAAGATGCATAACTTGCACTATAACAGAGTAGGCAGATTAGTTCCAAACTTAGAGTGTGAGATGTCTGGAAAAAATCTTGCTAGTTTTAATGCTTATCTTTTTCTAATAGCTTAGTTATTACAGTGACAGAGCAAGTGGGGGGGAATATTTGGTTACAAAGCTAGTAAATGCCAAATGTTGGGATATGTTAGAGTTATGGGAGATGCTGAAAGTGCAGCATAACTTAAGAGCTTAGTTAAAGAAAAGGAATTCTGAAAGCTAAACTGTACTGTGGAGGCTGGGAAGAAGAAGCCAGATTGTCTTCTTATGTGGTCAGTGATTTAGCTCTCAAACTATTGCTTTTCAATTTAATGAGAGAAAAACAATGTGGAAGGAAAATGATATCATTTACTTTTTGCCAGATGAAAATGTTTTATTAATGATTTTAGGGGCCAGAGAGATAGCACAGTGGGTAGGGCACTTACCTTGCACACGTCCTACCCATATGGCATCCCGTATGGTTCCCCCAAGACCGCCAGGAGTAATTCCTGAGTGCAGAACCATGAGAAACCCCTGAGCATTGCCGGGTGTCACTCAAAAAGCCCCTACAAAAAAAAAGTGATTTGGGTGAAGGAACTGGGGAAAAGCCTCAAAGGGCTTTATGCAGGAGCCCTGGTTCCATTCTGCACACCTAGTGGTCTCCTGAGCTCTGCTGGGAGTGACCAGCAGCACCTATTGGGTGTGGTCCAGAACAAAAAAAAAATGTTTTAGTAAGGAACAAATATTTTGCAAATGTCAGTGTGTTCAGCTGTCGATATCTTGTCACTTGTCTTCCCATTGTTCATCGATTTGCTCGAGCGGGCACCAGTAGCAACTCCATTCATTGGGAATGAGGTCCATTATTGTTACTGTTTTTGGCATATCGAATACACCACGGGTAGCTTGCCAGGCTCTGCCGTGGCTCTGGGTTCATCCTAGGGGCCCAGACCTTTTCTGTGTCAGACCATCAACCATCCAGGGCCCAGAGGCAGAGCCCTGGGTGTAGACTAAGCATGTCTTCTGTCTGCCACCTGCTCGCAGGCCTGGCACTGCAGCTACACCTGCAACACCTCTAAGGGCATAATTGATATCAAGTGAGGAAAATATTCCTGCCACTGGTATTTTGTTTTTAAAAATATGACAATTCATTGGAAATTAATCTTGTTTATGTTGGGAAAGTGCATATTGTGCATTTATATTTAAAAAGGTGATTTTTATGTTTTTATGTGAATTTGTTATTTTCTCCCCAGAGACAGAATACAGTGTGCGCTAGAAGATGAAATATGTTTGCAGTTGCTGTAAGTCTTTAAAATTTTTCCCCTTCTAAGTGCTTAAACATTAAAGAAAACTTTAGCAATAGAATTAGTTTATTTCTAAAATGTAATTTTTCCCCTATTTTTAGTTTTATTTAAAGCTTTTACACTAAAAGTCTATAATCTCATTAAAAATCAAACACAGATATCTATTAGAGTTAATGGTCTTATTTTACTATTCAAATAATTTAGTGTGTATCCTACTAGGTGATTTTCTGTGCATAATACCTATTACAAGCTTCTTTTGGGGGTGGGGTGCAACATCCAGTAGTGCTCAGGGCTTACTCCTGGCTCTGTGCTCAGGGATCACCCTTGGGGGGACTTTGGGGCCATATGGGGTTATAGGGATAGAACTCAAGTTTGCTGTGTGCAAGGGCAAGTGCCTTACCTGATGTAGAGGTATGCTGTACTGCTGGCCCTATGCAAACATTTTTAACATTTAGTATTATGTACACATTGTCATGAGAATGTTCTTTACCCGTATTGTATATTCATCTTCATCTCGTTTCCATGTAGGTTCACTTTTTAGTTGCTCTTTTTTCTTACTAGCTGGTCATATCCTGTTAGTACCCCGATGTCCCAGAGCCACGCTCACCTGTGTTAGGAGCAGCTCAGACCGTATGTGTAAAGCATGTGCTCTGCCGCTTCAGCCACATTTTACCCCTCTATTTGTTCATAATACCTAAGAGAATAAATGTCATAGTTTAGCTGGACACTGATGGCGATATTATTGGTTATTTTTGGTATTTTGTTCTGTAAAAATCAGTAAAGCAATGAGTATTCAGCGTCATTGCTTTCATAATGTAAAGTAGTGGCTTACACTCTCATTGTATATTTAAAAATGTTTTATTTGGCCAATTGTAAGGAAGGTGGTGCCTCATTTACATGTGTATCCTTACTGAGGTGGTATGTTTTCGTGTCCAGAACAGTGACATTCCATTGTTTCATTCTACTCTCTTTGAAAGACATAGAACTGTTTCTTTGGGAGGGGGTGGGGAAGGCACATACAGCAGGACTTCGGGCGCTGCTCCTGGTGGTATTTAGGAAAACATCTGGTGCCTGCGTTGACCCGGCCACCTGCACCCAAAGCGTCCGCTCAGTCCATTGGGCTGTCTTTCTGCCCAAGGAATGTACTTTATTTTTACTGTTTGGTTTGCGCCACACTGGACGTGTACAGGGGCTATTTCTGGCTTTACTCAAAAGTATCCCTTGGATTTCCTCAGAGACCGCCTGAACTTATATTTCTTTAAAGTTGTTTAAAGTTAGTCGGCTTTGGGCTATTAAGTTTTATCATCCATCGACTTCAGTGTATCATATTTCAATGATTTTAATTTAAAAAATATTTGGGGTTGAAGAGATAGTACAAGGGTTAAGGTGTTTGCCTGCCAATCCTGGATTTGGTCCTGGCACTGCCTGTGGCACCAAGTACTAATCAGGAATGGTCATTGAGTACCACCAAAACAAACAAACAAAAGTTTAATAAACTTTGTTTAAAAATGTCAACACGGGCCAGAGTGATAGTCCAGTGGGTAGGGTGTTTGCCTTGCACATGGCCGGCCCATGTCGGCCTGGGTTTGATCCCTGGCATTCCATATGGTCCCCGAGCACCACCAGGATAAATTCCTGAGTGCAGAGCCAGGAGAAACCCCTGAGCATTGCTGGGTGTGACCCCAAAAAACAAAAATAAATAAAGTCAACACAATTGCAGCCTTATTTACTTATTTTTGTTTGTTTTGTTTCCTCCTTAAAATAGCATCTTTAAAGAAAGAGATAGCAAAATAGTTAAAGGCACTTGTTTTGTTTGTGATTGGCACTAATTTCATCTACTGCACTGTGTGATCCACCGAGCATCTCTAGGTGCAACCCTAGGTAGTCCTGGCACCACAGAGCCCGAGCAGCCTCGGGCCAGGGCCCTCAAGTGAGCAAGCCAGGCTGGGGTGGAGCCTGCAGACTTCCTGAGCACTGCTCTGGAGGCTCCTAAAAAGCAAACAATAAACGATTCCACTTGAACCAAATAAGTACAATGCCAAGAATATCAATAAGTGCATCAGGAAATTGAAGCTTATTTGAGAAAAAAAAATTCAGAGATGAATTTGTTTCACAGATTTGTTATGTGTCAAAATCTTTATGTGTGATTAAATTTAAAATTTGCTTATTTCTTCTAATACTCTTAAAGCATCTTTTATTTCTTTCCTCGTTTTCAGTCTCTTAATGCCAGTGAAAAAGCAATTGTGGAAGGTCTGTTTCAGAGAGACTCACTTGTTCGACAAAAGTCAGGTATGACGAGACATTTTTTTATTTCATGAAACAAGGAGAAAAGGGTAAAAGAGCGTGCAAAAAAGCTAGTTTATTAATTTAAAGCTTAAGTTTTCTTTTTGATCTTTTATTTATAAAAAAGAATAAAGAATGTTCTTCAGAGAATTGGCTGCTAAAATTTTGCTAATGGTATTTATAAAATTAGTGGTCGGAAAATGTGATACGTTATGTATTTTCATCAGAATCTTTTCTTAAATTAAGGTTAAGATAGTAGCTCTTTAAAACACACACACACACACACACACACACACACACACATTTTATAGCTTTTGTTTTTTTCTTTTCCCCCAGCTGGTGGTAGATTGGTTAGAAAGTATTGCCAAAGATGAAATTGGAGATTTTTCTGATAATATTGAGTTTTATGCGAAGTCAGTATACTGGTAAGTCATCGAACTTATTCCTACTATCCCTTAGTAATGGTCTTGTTGGTCTTTTCTTGACACTGATGTAGTTGGGTGTTGCAGGACACCTAAAGCCTAAGAGCCTCTGCATCTGCCCTGGATTGCCTCCTGCAGGTCACTTCCTAGATAGGGGATAGTTTAAATGTGGCAGTCTTATCTGACATGTATTCTGTACTGGCTGGTATAAATATTCTCTCATGCTACCACAAGCATCATGGGACTAGCTAGATCTTACCAGCATATTTGCCTGGCCACGTTGGATCTCTAAGTAATTAGACCAGAGAGAAATGCCGTTTGCCTCCAAGCAAGCAAGCATGGATCCCTGATAATTCAAAGGCAACTAAAATACAAAACTACCGTGGAAGTAGACGGAGACTCTTGTGAAGGCTTGGAGAAATATTTAACTGGCATTAGTATAATCTTTGGTACAGAGACATGCCATCTCAGAAACCCCCTTCTCTACCCTATAAAGGCAGTTCCAGGCAGATCTTGGCTCAAGACATTAGGTGAGGTGCTGGGAGAAATTACCTGAGGGCATTTGATACCCCTGCCAGGGGAAGTTACATTTAGCTTATAGCTCCTCCCAGCTCTGCTAGGAGGCTTTGAATTAGCTCTGGGTCCTTGTAAACAGCCAAAAGGCCTCCTGAAGTTGCTACATTCTATAGAGTTGTTTTCTTGTTTTCATCTCTAGATAGCCCAGCACAGAATGGGCCAGGCTGGGGAGTTTGGGCGGTTTCTAGCTATAAAATAAGCTGCAAGAAGAAAGAAGTGCCTCTTTTTCCCTCTCTTTCCCCCTTTTTGCCATTTCGGCTTCCCTTGGTGATTTGCTTCTCAGTCCTCTCCATTCTCTGTTAGGCCTCAACACGTGGTGGCGCCATCTTGGCCTACATGGCTGGGGCCTAGCTGGGAATCAGAGTCCAGAGGTTTCCCTGCTCTTGGCTTGTATATTGGAACCTGTGATAGTAAAGCCCTTTTTAAAACTGCATCAGATTCCTGAGTTTTCATCCATTCCCCGCTCTTTGGAGGTAGAAGGGAACTTCGCTTCCCAGCACTGTTGGGGACCCCAGCGGCATCCCCACCAGTTGTGTTTTAGACAGACTGTTTTCCAGTGTCCCATCACTGCATCTGCTTTCCTCTACCAGTGTCTCCATGCCCTCCCGTTTTGTTTCAGCAAATACTTTATTCTTCCTTATGAAGTTCTTAGAGCTACTCTGTGAGTAGAAACAATCAGATTCAGTATCCTTAGGGGGGGTATCAAGTGATTTGAAGAAAAATCAATTGTTGGCTATAAAGTGAAGATGTATATTGATTTAAGTAAAAGACAAGTATTCAGGGAAGATGTCTCAATAGAAGTAACAGGTGAAGGAGTAAAAGATTTTTTTTTAAGAGTCGATGAAATAACACTGGAGTTAAGGCTTCTGCTCAATCTGGTTTGGTCCCTTGTACCACAGTTCCCCTATTGCTGGTAGCAACTCCAGGAATGGCCCCAGAGCACTGCCTGGTGAGGCCCAACCTCTTTCCGTCCTCTCGGTGAAGGGGAAAGCTTTTTCTAAGAAATAATGCAAGCTGTGCAAGAGTCTGGGAAGAAAGTATTCTCAGCATATTCTGTTACTAAGACCCCAAGATGGCAGAATATTTACAGAGACACCAGTGTGAACCAGCAGAGGCCTAGTTGGAAGGAGACTGAGAAGAGACTGTAGGATTTTAACAGGCAGGCTGAGCTAACGACTTAGGACTTGGTTCTAATGTGATGGGAAACCTTGAGAACAAAAGAATGACATGGTCAGATTCATTGTGAGATTTTCTTACTTATAATTTATCATTATAAAGATGCTTCTGTCATGTTTCTGACTACTTAGGGTTTTGCTGAAATTTTCTTTTTCCTAAACTCTTTATATTTATAAATTATTATAGTATGGTAATTTCTGAAACTAGAGAGTAGTCCTAAGTTAAAGGAACTTTTGTTTGTTTGGTTTTGGTGTTCTGAGGAAGCCACGCTAGCCGCTCTGAGGGCTTACCCGTGGCGCTGCACAATGGGATCGCTCTGGCAGGGCTCAGGAGCCCATGCAGGGACCGAGAGCAAAGCTGGGCCAGCTGCATGCTAACCAAACCCAAACAGCCCTACTTGTTGTTCTGTCTCTCCAACCTTAAAGGAACATTGTACTTCCAAAACCTGAATATTACTATTAGACTAAGAAGTGTTATATACGGAAAAAGTCTGTGAGCTAATTATATCTTTGCATAGCTAGGATACTTGTGCAATTCAGTAATTGTTAAGAACGAAATATTTGGGCTCTAGGGAGGAGACTCAGAGCACCGCTGTGCTTGCTTTGTATGCAGGAACCCAGATTTGATCCCCAGCAATGCTTGATCCCCAGCTACTGCCCTAGTCACCCGGAGGCGAGAGGCCACGAGTAGCCTCATACTGCCTCTCCAGCCCAACAGTTGTGATTTTTCTGGGAGAAAGAATTTTATAATTTTGGTTTTTTGGTTAAAATGTTCTATTAGGGGCCAGAGCAATAGCACAGCGGTAGTGCTTGCATGTGGCTGATCCAGGTTCTATCCCTGGCATCCCCTATGTTCTCCTGAGCACACCAGCAGTAATTTCTGGGTGCAGAACCACGAGTAACCCCTGAGTATTGCCGTGTGGCTCCCCCCAAAAAGCAAAAAAAAAAAAAAAAAAAGGTTTTAAATGTCCTGTTAAAGTTTTTGCAAGGTTTTTTTTTTTATTAATGGATTGAATAAAATGTGGTCATTTGATTTCAACAAAGATGTCAAAGCAGTCAATGAGAAAAGGAACATCTTTTCAACAAACCATGCAGAAAAAAAATTGGATACCTGTGAGTAAAAAGGATTGGGCTTGGCACCTCTCATGCCATATGCAAACGATCAGCAATGAACCATAGAGGCTGAGGACAGATCCCCCAAAAACACTTCTTACACAAAAAGTGCTCAGCATACATAGTCATCCCAGGTAGAACGCCCTTGCTGAAGGAGTGCTCAGCATACATAGTCATCCCAGCTAGAACGCCCTTGCTGAAGGAGTGCTCAGCATACATAGTCATCCCAGCTAGAATGCCCTTGCTGAAGGAGTGCTCAGCATACATAGTCATCCCAGCTAGAATGCCCTTGCTGAAGGAGTGCTCAGCATAGTCATCCCAGCTAGAATGCCCTTGCTGAAGGAGTGCTCAGCATACATAGTCATCCCAACTAGAACGCCCTTGCTGAAGGAGTGCTCAGCATACAGTCATCCCAGCTCAGCATGCATAGTCATCCCAGCTAGAACGCCCTTGCTGAAGGAGTGCTCTGCATACATAGTCATCCCAGCTAGTACGCCCTTGCTGAAGGAGTGCTCTGCATACATAGTCATCCCAGCTAGAACGCCTTGCTGAAGGAGTGCTCAGCATGCATAGTCATCCCAGCTAGAACGCCCCTTGCTGAAGGAGTGCGTCAGCATAGTCATCCCAGCTAGAACGCCCTTGCTGAAGGAGTGCTCAGCATGCACAGTCATCCCAGCTAGAATGTCCTTGCTGAAGGAGTGCTCAGCATACATAGTCATCCCAGCTAGAACGCCTTGCTGAAGGAGTGCTCAGCATAGTCATCCCAGCTAGAACGCCCTTGCTGAAGGAGTGCTCAGCATGCATAGTCATCCCAGCTAGAACGCTCTTGCTGAAGGAGTGCTCACTCCCAGCACCGTGCAGGGCCCACTCCTCATCAGTGCTCAGGGCTTGCTCGCCATGGGATGTCCAATCCTCACAGTGGTGTCCGGGGCCAGCCCCAGCCCCTTAGGCGCTCTCTCTAATCCAGTGTTTTTCTGAGTTTGTATTCTGGTGTGATTTGATTTGCTTTGTATTTGATAAAGGTCTATTAAAATTCCTTGGTTGGGGCGGAGCGATAGCCCAGCGGGTAGGGCGTTTGCCTTTGCACGTGGCCTGGGTTCGATCCCCAGCATCACATATGGTCCCCCGAGCACCACCAGGAGTAATTCCTGAGTGCAGAGCCAGGAGTAACCCTTGAGCATCGCCGGTGTGACCCAAAAAGCAAAAAAAAAAAAAAAAAAAAAAAGGTCTATTAAAATTCCTCCTCCTGAACAACACGTGTACTTTTTCTTTCAGGGAGAATACTCTGCATAGCTTGAAACAGCGGCAGATGTCTCTCATAGGAAGTGTCCGCCCTCTTGTCACTGAATTGGTAAGTATTCTTTGAAATAAAGTTGTCCTCAAAACTAAGGTCTAAGCAGAAGTTGCTCAGTGGGCCGAACATATACTTTGCATAAAGGGAGCCCCTGGTTTATCCATGGCATTTGTGGTCCCCCTGAGCATCATGAGCAACCCCCAAGCACAGAGCCAGGAGTAAGTGGCGCATGAGTACAGCTGGCTGTGGCCCAGAATAAACAAATAGTTAAAATTTTTTCCCAATAGCTTTGCTATCCTTAGTTTAATTTCCCTGAAGGTTTTTGCTCATGGTATTGAATACTAACGTTGTTAATAAACATTTGAGTATGATTGCAATAGGGTTGAACATATTTGTGACCTTTAAATTGTAAAAAGAAAATGAAAGCTTCTGATTTGCCAGTGTTCAAAACAAATTAACGTTGGACCAAGGAGAGGGAACTGTCTTGAGGCCTGGAGTTTATGATTTGCGTGATGGAGCCCAACTGGTGACTCCTTAGCACCCTAAGCGCCACCGGAGGTGCCTTCGCCCAACTGGTGCCCCACCCCCACCAAGAAAGAAAAGCACAACTTAATATTGGCTCAGTGGCAAGGCTTTGACCAGCTGTCCAAGGTCTCTCTTTGGGGTGGTGGGAATACAGCCTGCAATGCTCTGGGCTTACTGCTGGCTCTGCCTGGGGAACCATTTATGGTTCTGGCGATCCATGTAGGGTTGGCCACATGCAAGGCAAGCACCTTAAGCCTCTACTGTCTCTGAAAGTTCTTTTATGAAGAAAACGGGAAGAAGAAAAAACTAAAACTTTGATAATTAGCTTGAGAGTAGATGGGTCATTCTAGGATATGAGTAATAGAAAGAACAATTTGGGAAAATCAGCAATTTAATTACTATCCTTAATGGAAATAAAGAACGTTTTGTCACATATGGAACCATATGAATTAAATGTAGGTAGAAGGACTGGAAAGAAAGGAAAAGGAAAAGAGCTGCCTTGCGCACAGCTGACCCCAGTTTAATTCCAGGTACCAGGTCTGTCCCAACCCCTCCCCAAATATATTTGTAGGTAGGAAAAATTTATAGTTGATGTATTTCTTATTTTTTCTTTGTTAATAGGATCCTGATGCTCCCATAAGACAGAAAATGCCCTCGATGATCTGGATAGAGAAGATGAAATTCGATTACTCAAGTATCTGTTCACTCTGATTCGGCTGGGATGACCGAAGAGGTGAAGCTGGTGTCTGGCTCCAGACGTCGTAGACTTAAGTTAGAGCGGATCGCTGTGGCTCTTGGTGCACGTTGTCACACCCCTAATCTCTTCGGCAGCAGTTCTGCATCTAACTCTTGTTTGGCCGTTTCCAGTGATAAGAAACATAGCTTAGGGCTGTTGTTTGTTCAGCTTAATAGAACATTCTTCATAAGAAATCACATTTGCCTCCTGTATTGTACTGTGTAATCTAGACATATCTCCATAGTTTCTCGTTTTTTTTTTTTAAACAAATTGTTGTTGAGGAAGCATTGGTTTATGAGAGTAAACATTTCTGTTTTAGAGGGTGCACCACCAGAGAGCTAATGTCCCCACCGTCATCCAGTGGGGACCTTTTAGCCCACTTCTTGGTGGCCTCATTTCTACTCTGGAACAAGGACGTTTATCCTTTATGCGTGTTCTCACGCACATAGAGCGAGAGCATCTGGTATTTGTCTTTCTCCGCACTGTTTTACTCAGTGAAACCTTACCAGTTCCTTCCATTTTTGTAGCAAAGGGCAAGATTTCATCTTCCTTACAGCAAAACAGTAGTCTATTTTTATATTTTCTTTATCTCATCTGTTGTGGCACTTGGCATGTCTCTGGGTCTAGTAAATAGTGCAGTGAACATACGCACATCATTTAAAAAATACCACCGTGAGATATACAATTACAAAGATGTTCATGTTTGGGTTGCGTCATACAGTGTTCCAGCACCCAGCCCTCCACCAGTGCCCATTTCCTACCACCAGTGTCCCTGATTCCCTCCTCTGTGCAGGTACTTTGTATCTCTCTCTCTCTTTCTCTCTCTCTCTCTCTCTCTCTCTCTCTGTCTCTCTCTCTCTCTGTCTCCTCTTACATATTGACATACATCATTTTGAACATGGATTTTTTTCACTAGTTAGAATCTAGGAGTGAATAATATGATAGATCTTTTTTAAGTGGGTGTTTTTTTCTTTGGATCACACCTGGCAATTTCAGTTACTCCTGGCTCTGCACTCAGTAGTTACCCGGCAGAGCTCTGGAGACCATATGGGATGCCAGAGATTGAAACCAGGATTGGTCGCATGCAAGGTAAAATGCCCTACCTGCTGTATTATCACTCCGCCCCTAGTGTTTTTCTTTTTTTTTTTAAATCTCTACTGTTTTACATACATGCTGAACCAATTTATATTCTAGTAAAACAAACAGGTAAAAACACAAAACGAAAACAAAATTTAAATTTCATAACAGAAGACCTGAAAACAACCCTGGATTTCTTACATAAAGTTTAGTTGCTGATCACCTCACTAAAGTAATTATAATCGGGGCGGAGGGATAGCACAGCGGTGGCGTTTACTTTGCACACAGCCAACCCAGGTTCGATCTCCGGCATCCCATATGGTCCCCTGAGCACCGTCAATACTAATTCCTGAGTGTAGAGCCAGGACAAACCCCTGAGCATTGCCAGGTGTGAACCAAAAAAAAAAAAAAATATATATATATATAAATAAAATAAAGTAACTATAATTAACCATAGTGAGTCAGAGAAGTGTTTTGGTTTCCGGTCCTTTTTTTGTAAATGATGCTGGGCTTACTCATGGTCTCTGTTCAGGGATCAGTCCTTGTGGGCTCAGGGACCAGATGCGAGATCAAACCCAGGTCAGCCGCATGCCAGGCAGGCCCGGTGACTCACCGTGCTGTCTCTCAGACCATGTTTCCAGTATGTGCAATAACTTTCCTACGAAAGAATAAAATACTTTCTTTAAATGTGATAGATTTAGAGACAAAAGTGAGCATGTGCTATGGAAAAAATGGTACTGGTAGGTTTGCTTGCTTAAGGTAGTGTTTCCACAACCGTCTAACTTTTTAAATTTAAATGCTGTGTATGTGTATGCATAGCACAGTAAAATGCAGGTTTGCCTGTACTGTGAAATGATACGAATAACGTTGCTTTATTGTTTCTAAAGGCACAACGACTGTGTAAACGCTTATGGTCAGGCATGGAGAGCTGCAACTCTTGAAGGCTGGAAACTGTATCATGACCCCAATATTAATGGAGTAGGTTAGTGACTTATTCTGTGAGGGTTGAGATATATTTATTTCAAAGTCTTTATGATCTGTAACTTTATTTATTTATTGTTTGTTTGTTTATTTTTGCTTTTGGGGTTATACCCAGCAATGCTCAGGGGTTACTCCTGGCTCTGCACTCAGGAATTACTCTCCTGGCAGTGCTCTGGGATCATATGGGATGCCGGAGATCAAACCTGCGTTGGCTGCATGCAAGGCGAGCACCCTATACCTATTGGACTATTGCTCTGGTCCCTACACTGTAATTATCTTAAGATATCATGAAATGAGATCTTGTTTTAAAATAATTTTACTTTTTTACTTTTTTTATAGGAACAGAATTAGAGCCTGTTGAAGGGAATCTCATCGATGCATTTGGAAAATAAGTTGTTGGAGAATGTCAGAGGATGTAAGATACGATAAAATATTAAAGTAATACTGATCTTTAATTTGAAGGCTTGCTGAAGATGCTGAGAACTGTTCAGAACAGTTTAAGTCTAAAATTTGTTTCCATAGAGCTTCTAGTCAGATTGAGAAATGTCAGCTGTAAGGCTTTGTTTGAGTACTAATCTCAGAACCATACAAACATGTATCTAGTAAGAATTAAACACTGAGAGGCCAGGAGATGGCTTAAAGGGCAGGAGCACATGCTTTGTATACTCTAGCTGGGGTTCGATTTGCCAGTACCATGCAACACCAGGTGAGGCCTAAAAGTCAAAAAAAGAAAGAGGAAAAATAATTTAATGCTAACATAGGGCAGCAATAAAAATTAATCAAATTGTAAATAAAGTTGGACAAAAGCTGATTTTCCAGAAGAGAATTGATGAAATTCTCAGTCTCATACTGTCTCAGCTGACCTTGGGTGGAACCCGAAGATTGATGAACGTTTTTTTTCTTTCTGAGTCATACCTGGCAGTGCTCAGGGACTGCTCCCTGGCTCTGCACTCAGGAATTACTCCTGGCCATGCCTCGGGACCGTATGGATGCTGGGTACTGGGTCTGGGTTGGCGTGCAAGGCAAATGCCCTCCCCGCTATGCTATTGCTCCAGCCTCTTGATGAACTTTTTAAAGGAGTAGGAGAGAGAGAGGAATTCTAGTAGGACATATGAGTTAGGCCACAGCTTAAAGCATTCCAGAAAGCTGTGGTTCAGATCCACAAATCTTTTTGGGGCAAATAGAGTTTATAATAAGAGTTTTAGGACTCAGAAGCATCAGTGATATACAATATAAGAACTTGCTAAAAAAACAGCTACATAGGAGCTGGAGCGACAGCACAGGGGAAGGGTGTTTGCCTTACACGCAGCCGACCTGAGTTCGATCCCAGCATCCCATATTGTCCCCGAACATTGCCAGGAGTAATTCCTGAGTGCAGAGCCAGGAGTAAGAAGTAACCCCTGAGCATTGCCAGGTGTCACCCATAAACCAAAAACAAAACGAACAGCTGCATAGTTTTATGGTGAGAAAAAATTTAGAATTTCACAATGCATATGCCACTTAACTTTGAAAATACCCTTTGATTTTCTTGAAATGGGTATTAGAAGTTTGCAACTTGTGGAAGTGGTAGGAGCCCATCCAAAAAAATAACAGTGTGGATCTATTCAATTTATAATACCTGGTAAAATAACATAGATGTTTGAGATACGTAAGTTTTGTATATTTTGATGTAGCTTTTTTGTGCCAGTATAGTTTTCTGCACTATATTCGTTTTTTTTTCTTTTTGGGTCACACCCGCAATGCTCAGGGTTTCTCCTGGCTCTGCACTTGAATTATTGAGCACCTGAGTGCAGGAATTACCCCTGGGTGCCTGGGGGACTATATGGGATGCCGGGATCGAACCTGGACTGGCATGGCCGGGCCACGCAGGCGCAACGCTCTGCCCTACCCAACTGGGCCCCGTAGTGTTTCGTTAGTACAATCGTACGCAAACAGGTACTTTTTAGATTAGACTCCACTTTCTTGTTGTTTCATAATTGGCCTAATAATAAATTCCCATTCTAAAATACTATAGCAAAGGTGACTAAAGGTAGAGGTGATCCTCGTATTTTGAAACCACAACTTCAACAATGGTTAGATGAAGATATCATTGGTGGTAAAACTCAAGGACTGTTGTAAAGGCTGAGAACTTTGTATTATAAACTGTTGGGGGCCAGGGGCGAGCCCAGCAGGTAGTGGCGCTTGCCTTGCATGTGGTCGGCCCGCCAGCCAGGGTCCCTCGAATCTCCCAAGAGCTCCCATGCGGTCCCCCCCCAGCACCGCCAGGAGTAATTCCTGAGTGCAGAGCCAGGAGAAACCCTGAGCATTGCCAGGTGTGTGACCCAAAAAAAAACAAAAAAAAAAAAAACCTGTTCTAATGATAATCCATTAAAAACCAAAACCTTGAGGCTACGTGAATCAGCATTTGAAGAAAATTCATGTAGCAATGAGGCTAGGCTTAAAATTGAGCGGGCAGCTGACCAGGTTCCTGAGCACCACCAGGAGTACTTCCTGAGTGCAGAGCCAGGAATTCCTGAGCACTCGCCAGATATGACCAAAAAAAAAAAAAAAAAGTTGAATGGGCTAATGGCTTGGAAACTAGTTGGGAGCTTGACAGAATTATTCAGGCACTAAACTATAAGATCCCATTCTCGATCTTATCGTTGATGGAAGTAAATAAAGGGTTAATAAGAACAAGAAAGAACTCTGCTCTCTACTTTGATAAGAAAATTGGAACTGCCACTAATGAGATATGGAAGCAAAATGGGAATTTGATATATGTAATTAGTCTCAATTTGATGTAAACTGATTTATGAAGCTTCCAAGCACCTTATTTTGATATTGGTCTCTGATTAGTATCCAGAAGCATTAGGTATTTGGGTGCCTTGTTGAAGAAGATACTGATTCCATCTGATTTTTTTCTTTTCTTTTTTGTTGCTTTGTTTTGTTTTGGGACTATACTTGGCTGTGCTTCTAGCATTCGCTGTGGAGATCAGGTGGCGCTGGGGATCAGAGGGCCTCCGATGTTCAGCATTACTGCCACTTCTCGACTGAAATGTGCCTGGCATAAAATAAGCAGATCCTTTCGGGTGGAGCTGCTTTATTGCACATTTCACATGAAATATTTAGTTTTCCTGAAGATTTAATCCTGACTATCCTCAGTATCTAAGAAGTTCTTCCCATTGATATTTCAGTAGATCTTTCAGCTTAGAAGCTAGCAAATACTAGGACGTAGAGTTCCAGGTTACGAAAAAGTTTTAAGATGCTAAGGAAACTATTTCAAACATGTTTATACTTTCTTGTGTTTCAGAGCTTTTTAATAAATACTAAAGAGCAATTGATGCAGCTTTAAGTGGAAACCCTAAGCAGGTATGTAGTTTTAAGTCTCTAATCAGTTTTCCCAAGTGGGAAAATCAGATATATAAATTTTTTATCATTAAATATAGAATTTTTATAAACCTAAGAGTAGACTCAGTGATAATCATGAGATGGAAATATAATTTGCACTACTTAATTTGATATATTTCAAGCCACTAGTTTTTTTTCTTTTTGTGTCACACCCAGCAATACACAGGGTTACTCTTGGCTTTGCACTCAGGAATTACTCCTGGCGGAAAGCTCAGGGGACCATATGGACGCTGGGGATCGGACCCTGGCCAAGCGCAAGGCAAACACTGCATCTATTGGACTATTGCTCTAGCCCCTGTACCAGATGTTTTTAAATATAAAATCTGGCTTCACTTTCTTAAAGTTATAAATTAATTATAATATTTATTGATGATGTAGTGCTTTACCCAAAAGCATACAGCTTTATTAGAAGTATACCACTATGAGGACTGGAGCAATAGTATGGCAGGGAGGGCCTTGGCCTTGCTTATGGTTGAGGTTTGATCCGGTGATCGCATATGGTCCCCAGGCACTGCCAGAGTAATTCCTGAGTGCAGGGTAACCCCATTGCCAGGTGAAACCCCCCACATAAAGTATATTGTTAAGGTACAGTGACTAGATTGTTCCCTCCTTATATGTATTTGTTTCTTATTCCCCCATCTTTACATTCGTAGCTCGCTTAGGGGGAGTACCAAAATTACTTACAACACTATCTCTATCACCGTGGAAATTGCTATCATTATAGGAATAAACGTATTAAGTAAACCCTACAAAATGTGCTTGGAGTGTGAGGGTTTATTTGATATATGTGACATTTTATAATGCACAGTGTTTTGTGATTACACTGACTTTAGAGTGGGCTTCATTGCTTTTGTTGTTGACTCCTCAATGTTTCTGTTTGGGGGTCGGGGAAAAGCTGCTTCCTGTTTGTGACACCTGGGAAGCCACAGTGTGGGCCTACTCTCGGGTGATGGTGGACAGTCTGGTAGAGCAGGAGATCCGAACATCACTAATAACACTGGATGAAACCGGAGAGCCTCCTAGGGAATATCTGGAAGCAAAGGGAGTTGTTTGGTATTTTTAGCCATGGTATTTTGTAGCTTGCTTTGTGAAGTAGCCCTTGTTTACTCATTCACATAATTTTATACCTTTCCTGTTTTTTCTTTTGAAGTTGAATCTTAGAAAAGTTTTTGAAGAACTCAAGCTACTGATAAAAAGGTAAATAGGCCAAAGAGAAGAGAGGGATTAAGATACTGGCCTTTACAGGTCCTGACCCCAGTGTGAGCCTCAGCACCGCATCTGGTCCCCTGATCTCCACCAGGAGTGACCCCTGAGAACGGCTGAGGATGTGGCACAGTGTTGAGCACACCCTACTATGTGAGGCCCGGCTTCCGCCTCCCAGCATGGCATGGTTCTGAGCATTGTCACGACCCAGCACTGGCTGGGTTTAACCACTAGAACTTCTGGTGTGGCCCAAAAAGCCAAAAAATACTTTTTTTAAATTAACAAACAGTTCTACTGCTTGTAATATTCCTTTAACATGTTATCTCTTCTATTATATTGATATATTAAGGGTAAATTACTGCCAAGTGCTCTTAAACAATAAACAAAAGATAACAGGATATCTCTATAATCCAGGTACCTCTTTTTCTTCTCTCTCTCTTGGCTCTGCACTCTGGAATCACTCCTGGTGGGCTTGGACATAATGTGGGATGCCAGGGATCGAAGTCCCAGGTCGCCGTGGTGTAGGGACGGGCAATTCCACCGCATGCAGTCACTTCCTGACCCAATGCCAATTCTTTCTGAGTCGAACTTTTGGGTTAGGAACATGTTGAAATGGCATGAAAATATAGAAAAGAAACAGTAGCTGGGATATAACTGCCTTGATTAAAATAAATAAATAAAAACTTGTTCTAAAATAAGCAGAACAACAACAAAACAAACAGAACAGAGTGGAATTGTCAGCATGTAAGTGGATCGGTAGAGGGACCAGGAGAGCTAGAAGAGTAGGTAGGGGCGCTTTGCCTTGCATACAGCTGCGGCCAGGTTTGATCCCAGCACTCAGTGTGGCTTCCCACCGCTCTGCCAGACGTGAGCCTGAACACAGCAAAAGTATGAGCCTGAGCATTCCTTTGATGTTACTCCAACACAAAAAATCAAAAGATCCTTGGAACATAAAAGTCCATTTTAGGAGCCAGCGTGGAAATCACTCTGATCACTGATTTCGCTGATCATCGATTTGCTCGAGCTGCCACCAGTAACATTCATAATACGTCCTGCCACATGCTAGATAGCCCATCTACTTGCTCCAGGGAGCATAAGGAGCCCCAAAACCGTTCCACTGGGTCATGGTAATGCGGTCTAAATTGATAATGCCATTTGGCATACCAAATACGACATCGGGTAGCTCATATTGCGGCCTCTGCCTTTGCGGTGGGATACTCAGGCTCTGCTGCGGCGGGCGGGATATTAGAGAATATTTTCCCATTATATAAGGGAATAGGAAAATTATTCCTCAACTGTAAATGGAATCATTGAAACGGTTATATTATCTGAACCTGCACACTATCGAGCAGCACAAAGAAGTGAGGCCCAAGGCCATGCTGTGGAAGCTCCATTTTAATTGGGTTAGACAACCCACCTAAGGGTAAAGTGGATCAGCAGCCGCCTTGAGCTGGGAGGGGACAGGAAGTCAGGGCTGACAAGTTAAGGGGTGCAACTCTCCTCTTGGTGTCCTGAGAAGGTTCTACTCATGAAGGCTGGCTACTCAGTGTTTAAGTATACTGTGATGGTTGAAATGGAGACCTAGCCATGGTACAGCAGCTAAGACCCTGCCTCTTTTTTTTTTTTTTTTGCTTTCTGAGCCACACCCAGCACATAGAATTTTCTTTTATAGGGTCATGTATTTCTTTAGGTGCCATGGGGCTATTTTGGGTGCATGCAGTGCTTAAAGAGTTCCCGGCAGTGCCCATAGAACCATGTAGTGCTCGACAAACCTAAAGATCCTCAATACGCAAAAACACTAAGCACAAGCCCTTAGAAGTAGCGCTCCCGCCTGGCGCAGGTGACTTTTCTCATTCAGAACAGAAGGGGGAGTACATTTGTACGAGAGAGTGTCTTCCAGCGGAAGAAAATAGTTTCATGCTCTTGCTGTCTGTCGCAAAATAAATTCCAAATTATTTTACCATAAAAATTATTTTAGATATATTTTAATATAAAGATGGGCCATTTTGACGACTAAATAAGAATGTAAATATATTTGACCCCAAAGAAAGGAAAAATTTTGTTTTTTCCTCCCCACCTTAGCTCCAGCCCCATAATAATTTTAACTCAGTACTAATGACACTTTTGTACTTCTCACTTATGTCACATAGAAAATACCCAAAGAACGGCTTGAGACTACTGGTTTACCCTGGAATACTAAGAAAAACGTGTAGTGAACCATGAAAAATAAAACTCAAAGCATATTATATTTCATACACTTTTCTGCTTTCAAAGACTTTGTGGCAGGGGTTTGAGAGAGCTAGTATAGGGAGTAAGTACCGTGGTCTTCCTGTGACCAGCCCGGGTCTGATCTCCAGGTCCTCAGCGCCACATATGGGCCCTGAGCATAGATTCTGTGGGGGACAGCCCTGTAAGTACTGCTGTTGTAGTCCCAATAGCCTCTAACGCCCCAGAAATACATTGTTCAGTCCTGGGTTTGTGAGCCTTGAGTATATATTCCAGCAGTCAATAACTCCTTTTGATAGTTATTTTAGAGTTCCTCAGGTCTCATTTCTACAGCTTTTCTTATATATGTTACCAGAAATTGACATTTTTAATTACCAGTGAATTCATTATTTAGAATAATTAATAAAAGTTTTATTAAAAATGAAAAAATAATTCATGAAAAATTAAATTTTTCAGAGAGTTTTGAAGAGAATCAGGAACATTATCATGTAGTTCAAAATTCCTTATTCTGGGAGATATTGATGGTAAGGTCATTTGATTTTTTTTCTGTATGAATTCTTTTTCTTGAGTAGTTTTGTGAACTTATCAAATTAATGCCTGTTACATTTTTTAATCTTTTTAGCAATATCACCCTATTTGATTTTCCCCTTTATTTATTTTTTAATTTTATTTATTTATTTTTGCTTTTGTCTACGCTCAGTAATGCTCATGGTTATTCCTGGCTCTGTGCTCAGGAATCAATTTGGCACCGCGTGGGGCCATATGGGATGCCAGGAATGGAACCCGATTTGGCTGCATGCAAAGGTAAACGCTCTACCCGCTGGACTATCGCTCTCCAGCCCCTCCCCCTTTATTTAAAAAATTGTTTACAAAGTTGTTTAGAATACATTTGTTACGCAGGCACTCCAAGTACCTAACACCAATCCCATCACAAGTGTGACCTTTTCTGCATTATTGTCCCTGTTTTCCCAACCACCTCCCCAAGCCTGCCTCCTTAGTAGGCACAACAAATTTATTTTATATTGTCTCTTGTTACAACTAACATGGCTAATGAAATTTTTAAAAACTGCTTTCAGCTAAAGAGAATTTGTGAAAACTGTTGTATCTCACCAAGGGGTATTAAGTCCTTGTCTGAAGGTTTACTAAGGTTAGGTTGCTGGAAGTTGAGCCCTCCTGTGCTAATGCCTATTGACTGTAGTGGCTTTTTATGTTACTTTCCCCATCTAATCCTGGGTGCTCTCTAGAGAGTGTTCCACTCTCCCAGGGATGTCGTATTGTAGAATTGAGGTGGCGTGGGCCTCAGAAATCTCAGATGTTAGCTGGGCCATGAGTTTACACGCAGTGGTTGTGGGACGTGGTGTGACCGCTGGGGTTTGGGGGTGGGGTCTGCCATGATTGCCCGCCCCCCACTCTCTGAGTAGAAGACTCCAGAGTGCTCAGTCATCCAGATGTTTTTAATATAAGTAATGAGATGTTTTAGTAATATCGTAGAAATGTGATAAATGTTTATTTCCTCCCTCTTTTTAATGTTTATCCCTGTTTTTGATCTTTGCTCGGATGACTTGTAGGTTTTATGGATGATAAGCAAATGGCTTTCCAAAAGCAGAAAACAGCCTGCCTGCACACCTCCTCCGCTTCATATGGCTCATCTTGTTTTTTTTTTTTTTCTTGCCCTGGGACTGCAGACAAAGTAAATTAGAGATGAATGATTTACCTCCCCTCTGTAAGACAGGCGCTTGTAGTTTTCATGAGGAGGATAGATACACTACTGTCGCTTATTTGTTGTTTTCAGAAATGTATGATAAAGGTTAGAATTCTGTCTTCTCTTTGCACGGTCACTCAGTAACTCAGCGGTGGGTGAGCCGTTAGGTTTCTCCCCTGTGGTAGAATGAATGAGTGTTGGACTACCTTGGTTTTGCAAATTTAGCTCTTAAATCAAGTGCCTGTGCTAACCACACTAAGTTCATGAAATTTTTAGACCTTATTTACTTTTCTGAAAATAATTTGGCTGTGAATTAGAACCTGTAGAAGGCAGAATAAATATTGCTGGGCTTAGGGAAAGAAGGGATCTAGGTTCATATCCTTATCAGCTTCTGGCCGCGCACATATGTTGCTGTGGAAAATAAAAACCTTCATGGATTTGGAAGTGTCGTCCCTTTGTAACATGTGAACAGAAATAGTAACTTATTCACAAGGAATTAGGGCATGGTTAGTTAAGTCAGGCAGTATATGAACTTTATCCTAAGCACCTTGGGCCCTGGGCATATACCTATAGCTCAGTAATAAATAATAAAAGTCTAAAGCTGTTTCCTAATAAAATTTTTATTAGATGTTTTTGCATGTATGCTTAAGCAATTATGTTTTTTTTTAATTGAATTTTCCTTATAAAGGATAGAAGTTTTTACTGAAGTTTTAAAACATACATACAGGTAAAATCACAATTTTTTGTCACTATCTTAAAGTTTTTCAAAACTCAACATGAATTCATTAAAATACAAGAAATCAAAATCCATAAGAGATCTCTTTATTAACCAATATAAGTCCACTTTAGGAGAAATCTTGAATAATTTTGTTTATCGTACCAGAGAGCAAAATCATTTGAAACTTTCCTAAATACATTGCATGTTGATGTTAACTCTCTTTAAAAGCACTTTGCTGATTCTACAACTTGTTTTACTATTGGTAATCTTTTTGTCTTTTTCTGTTCCCTAGCTTTGATAAAATGAGAAACATTACAAATCCTCATAGCATTTTTATAATGGTCACTTGCCAAGACTTCTTACACGCCCAGTATGCAACTCATTTTCAAGAAAGTTACAGAATTTGAGCAGCTTACCTTAAGCCTGTAACTGGCTAAGGAAGCAGGTAAAAAGCATTTAATTTTGAATATCACCTTAATGTGCATTGTAAAAGCAAAAATGCAGTTTTAAATAGTAGTATTCTTCTATGTGAAATCTTGTGGCTTTGAGGAGGGAAAGAAATAATCAGGAGTGCTGGAGTGATAATATTAGCAGGTGTGAGATTCTGCCTGCAGCAGCTGGAAAGTTAAATTCATTCTCCAGTATCCCAGAAGGTCCCCAGCACAGAGCCAAGAGTAACCCCTGACCTCTGAGCATTGCCAGGTGCGACCCAAAAAGCAGGGGGGGAGATAGAGAGAGAGAGGGAGCAGGGGAGGGAGGGGCGAGAGAGGGAGAGGAGAGAGATCGGAGACACTCCGGCTCCCTGGACCAAACCGTGGAGCAGAACTTGGGAGGTCTCAAACCTCCTCTTGTCAGGGCACGCCTGGGCACCTCTAACAAAATCGGGAGCAGGATCCCCAGATCGCACAGACAGAGAAAGATGCAAGAATCCAGCAGAGGCTCCAAAAGGCTTTACTCAGGCCCGGCACAATCCAGTAACAGGAAAACCCCGGACTTTAGGTTCCTAGTCAGCCCGCCGCGTGTAGGTTTAGAATCCTAGGTCAAGATGGCCTCTACCACGTGCTAAGGGCCCAATAGGGCAGAGCGGAGAGGAGGAGAGAGTACCCAGAGAGCAAAGAGGAAGTATGAAGTAAGTGCAAAAGGGTGCGGAAGCAGGCTGCAGGAGGGCCCACATCATGGAAAGCAGTTAGTGTCAATCCCCCTTGCTGGTACTCTGCCCCAGGACCTCACCTAGCCCCATTGAAATGCTGACATTGTCCCAGCCAAGATCTGGTTTTTCTGAAGTGTCCCCGCAAGCCTATGGGGGACGATACGTATCTTTACCAATGATATTCTACAGCCAGATATATTTTTCTCCAAGCCTTCTGGCCAAGATTCCCTTTCGCTCTCTTTACTTTGTTTTGTATAATAGCCTTTAGACTTATTAGAGAGCTCCTTTGCTTGTTTGTAGGCAAACAGCATTCTCTCTGGTCTAATTTCTTAGAGATCCACTGTGGTCAGATCTAGTCCCACGATGATTGTGGTAGCAATAGAGAGTGAAAATAAATAGCTAAATTAAAATAGATATGGTAAAGATATATCAAGGCATAAAGTCACAGATTCAAACTGTTTTCTGCCCTTTCTTACAGTGCGGCCTGTGTGCGAAAGCACCCAGGCAAGGTGCAGAGGCTCTGGGGAAGTAACAGTGTCCTGCAACAGGCCTGAGACAGTCCAGCTGGGCATGGTGTTTGCCTTGCACGGAGCCCAATGAGTTTGATCCCCAGCAGCCTATGTGGTCCCCCAGCACCACTGGAGTAATTCCCTGAGTGTGCAGAGCAGAAAAACCCTGAGCACTGCCACAGGTGTGACCCCGAAAAAGCAATGACTAATTAAGTAAATAGAGTTATGGGGCCGGAAATTACTGGGGATGTAAACTACCAACCCGGCTCCCAGCATATCTTTCTTTGAGCACTGCCAGAGCGAACCCAGAGCACAGAACTTGAGTACAGCCATGGTAGCTCAAATACTAACAAAAAAAGGTTCTTATAAATCAGAAATATATCTTAATTTTTTGAATTTTACTTTCATTTTCTGCATTTTGTATTTTTAAAGCTTTTCTGAAATTATACAAAAATCATTGTGACTATGTAGAAGCTATTAGTGTATCCAGGTAATGATTTTATTTTTTTTCTTTAAAAAATTTTTTTAGATTTGGATATTGCAGCGATAACAAAACTGTAGTTGAGAATACTCGAAAAGAAGATAATGGTGACCAGTCACCATGACCTGGCCCCAGCCCTCGATACTGGAACTACTGAGGTAATCGCAGGAGGAGCGGTTGCGCTGTGCAGTGTTTTGTAATCCTTCTTACTGTTCTTTGGGGGAATGTCTCCATTGAAATAGTCGGAGTCTGGGCAGCAGTGATAGTAAGTAGTGGGTAGGGCGCTGTGGATGCAGCTGACCAGGGCTTGATCCCGCTTCCCATATGCGATCCCATGAGTATCTCCAGGTGTGTGGCCCAAAAAGATAAGAACA
>JAJIBD010033539.1:0-41989 GCA_021461705.1 Cryptotis parvus | reverse complement strand
TATCACTGTCTTCCAGTACATCATCGATTTGCTCGAGGCGGCCCCAGTAACATTTCCATATGTCCTGTCTCAAGCTAGTAGAGCCTAAGGGCATCTGCTTGCTCCAGGAACATAAAGAGCCTCAATCCATTCCGGAATGAGGTCTATAATTATTACTGGTATTTGGCATATCAAATACAACACGGGTAGCTTGCCAGGCTCTGCCGTGCAGGTAGCATACTCTTGTAGGCATCTCTAAGTTCAGCATTTATTGATGAACCACGCGGCCCCAAGCAGCCGCGCGGCCAGACTGTAATAGGCTGGTCTGCTGGGTGGAGTTCTGATGAGAGAGAAGTCTGGATGTGGAAAATGGAGGCCCTCATGGAGTAGGGGGTCGCCTGGCTTGTTGCGAGGCTCTGCTGGGGTGGTGGGCCAGGGCTAGAACCCACCATTCCTCCCGGGCGCCTCATGAGTGGCTGGTCCGGGGGAGAGCCAGTAGCAACTCTGCCCCCATGTCTGCGTAGTCTCTGGACCGGCATACCTGAGCCGATTTAAAAAAAGACTGCTGCAGGGTGGAACTTCGATGAGCCGGGCTGTGATAGGCTGGTCTGCTGGGTAGAGTTCTGACGGAGAGAAGTCCGGATGTGGGAAATGGAGGCCCTCATGGAGTGGGGGTCGCTGCAGCTTGTTATGAGGCTCTGCTGGGGTGGTGGGCCAGGGCTATAACCCACCATCCCTCTGGGGCGCCTCGTACTGTGTGCTAGAAGAATACAAAATTTCTTGACTCCAAATTCTGAAAATTCACCTCTTTGTAACTTTGTCTTTAATTTAGGTGAATATCCTAAGTAAATTGGTGAGCAGAGCAACACCTGGACTTCAAAAAATTTTCGAAAACAGCCAGTATGCTCTGGCTTCTTCAGCAGGAGATGGTTACGTGGAGACTGCTGGCTTCTTTGTATAGGTAAAGATGCATAACTTGCACTATAACAGAGTAGGCAGATTAGTTCCAAACTTAGAGTGTGAGATGTCTGGAAAAAATCTTGCTAGTTTTAATGCTTATCTTTTCTAATAGCTTAGTTATTACAGTGACAGAGCAAGTGGGGGAATATTTGGTTACAAAAGCTAGTAAATGCCAAATGTTGGGATATGTTAGAGTTATGGGGAGATGCTGAAAGTGCAGCATAACTTAAGAGCTTAGTTAAAGAAAAGGAATTCTGGAAAGCTAAACTGTACTGTGGAAGCTGGGAAGAAGAAGCCAGATTGTCTTCTTATGTGGTCAGTGATTTAGCTCTCAAACTATTGCTTTTTTCAATTTAATGAGAGAAAAACAATGTGGAAGGAAAATGATATCATTTACTTTTGCCAGATGAAAATGTTTTATTAATGATTTTAGGGGCCAGAGAGATAGCACAGTGGGTAGGGCACTTACCTTGCACACGTCCTACCCATATGGCATCCCGTATGGTTCCCAAGCACGCCAGGAGTAATTCCTGAGTGCAGAACCATGAGAAACCCCTGAGCATTGCCGGTGTCACTCAAAAAGCCCCCTACAAAAAAAAAAGTGATTTGGGTGAAGGAACTGGGGAAAAGCCTCAAAGGGCTTTGATGCAGGAGCCCTGGTTCCATTCTGCACACCTGGTGGTCTCCCTGAGCTCTGCTGGGAGTGACCAGCAGCACTATTGGGTGTGGTCCAGAACAAAAAATGTGTTTTAGTAAGGAACAAATATTTTGCAAATGTCAGTGTGTTCAGCTGTCGATATCTTGTCACTTGTCTTCCCATTGTTCATCGATTTGCTCGAGCGGGCACCAGTAGCAACTCCATTCATTGGGAATGAGGTCCATTATTGTTACTGTTTTTGGCATATCGAGATACACCACGGTAGCTTGCCAGGCTCTGCCGTGGCTCTGGGTTCATCCCAGGGGCCCAGACCTTTTCTGTGTCAGACCATCAACCATCCAGGGCCCACAGGGCAGAGCCCTGGGTGTAGACAAGCATGTCTTCTGTCTGCCACCTGCTGTCGCAGCCTGGCACTGCAGCTACACCTGCAACACCTCTAAGGGCATAATTGATATCAAGTGAGGAAAATATTCGCTACTGGTATTTTGTTTTTAAAATATGACAATTCATTGGAAATTAATCTTGTTTATGTTGGGAAAGTGCATATTGTGCATTTATATTTAAAAGGTGATTTTTATGTTTTTATGTGAATTTGTTATTTTCTCCCCAGAGACAGAATACAGTGTGCGCTAGAAGATGAAAATATGTTTGCAGTTGCTGTAAGTCTTTAAAATTTTCCCCTTCTAAGTGCTTAAACATTAAAGAAAACTTTAGCAATAGAATTAGTTTATTTCTAAAATGTAATTTTTCCCCTATTTTTAGTTTTATTTAAAAAGCTTTTACACTAAAAGTCTATAATCTCATTAAAAAAATCAAACACAGATATCTATTAGAGTTAATGGTCTTATTTTACTATTCAAATAATTTAGTGTGTATCCTACTAGGTGATTTTCTGTGCATAATACCTATTACAAGCTTCTTTTTGGGGTGGGGTGCAACATCCAGTAGTGCTCAGGGCTTACTCCTGGCTCTGTGCTCAGGGATCACCCCTTGGGGACTTGGGGGCCATATGGGGTTATAGGGATAGAACTCAAGTTTGCTGTGTGCAAGGGCAAGTGCCTTACCTGATGTAGAGGTATGCTGTACTGCTGGCCCTAATGCAAACATTTTTAACATTTAGTATTATGTACACATTGTCATGAGAATGTTCTTTTTTACCCGTATTGTATATTCATCTTCATCTCGTTTCATGTAGGTTCACCTCTTTTTAGTTGCTCTTTTCTTACTAGCGGGTCATACCTGTTAGTACCCGATGTCCCAGAGCCACGCTCACCTGTGTTAGGGAGCAGCTCAGGACCGTATGTGTAAAGCATGTGCTCTGCCGCTCAGCCACATTTTACCCTCTATTTGTTCATAATACACAAGAGAATAAATGTCATAGTTTAGCGGACACTGATGGCGATATTATTGGTTATTTTTGGTATTTTGTTCTGTAAAAATCAGTAAAGCAATGAGTATTCAGCGTCATTGCTTTCATAATGTAATGTATTGGCTTACACTCTCATTGTATATTTAAAATGTTTTATTTGGCCAATTGTAAGGAAGGTGGTGCCTCATTTACATGTGTATCCTTACTGAGGTGGTATGTTTCGGTGTCCAGAACAGTGACATTCCATTGTTTCATTCTGCTCTCTTTGAAAGACATAGAACTGTTTCTTTGGAGTGGGGGTGGGGAAGGCACATACAGCAGGACTCGGGCGCTGCTCCTGGTGGTATTTAGGAAAACATCTGGTGCCTGCGTTGACCCGGGCCACCTGCACCCAAAGCGTCCGCTCAGTCCATTGGGCTGTCTTTCTGCCCAAGGAATGTACTTTATTTTTACTGTTTGGTTTGGCGCCACACTGGACGTGTACAGGGGGCTATTTCTGGCTTTACTCAAAAGTATCCCTTGGATTTCCTCAGAGACCGCCTGAACTTATATTTCTTTAAAGTTGTTTAAAGTTAGTCGGCTTTGGGCTATTAAGTTTTATCATCCATCGACTTCAGTGTATCATATTTCAATGATTTTAATTTAAAAAATATTTGGGGTTGAAGAGATAGTACAAGGGTTAAGGTGTTTGCCTGCCAATCCTGGATTTGGTCCCTGGCACTGCCTGTGGCACCAAGTACTATCAGGAATGGTCATTGAGTACCACCCAAAACAAACAAACAAAAAGTTTAATAAACTTTTGTTTAAAAATGTCAACACGGGCCAGAGTGATAGTCCAGTGGGTAGGGTGTTTGCCTTGCACATGGCCGGCCCATGTCGGCCTGGGTTTGATCCCTGGCATTCCATATGGTCCCCGAGCACCACCAGGATAAATTCCTGAGTGCAGAGCCAGGAGAAACCCCTGAGCATTGCTGGGTGTGACCCCAAAACAAAAAATAAATAAAGTCAACACAATTGCAGCCTTATTTACTTATTTTTGTTTGTTTTGTTTCCTCCTTAAAATAGCATCTTTAAAAGAAAGAGATAGCAAAATAGTTAAAGGCACTTGTTTTGCTTGTGATTGGCACTAATTTCATCTACTGCACTGTGTGATCCACCGAGCATCTCTAGGTGCAACCCTAGGTAGTCCTGGCACCACAGAGCCCGAGCAGCCCGGCCAGGGGGCCCTCAAGTGAGCAAGCCAGGCTGGGGTGGAGCCTGCAGACTTCCTGAGCACTGCTCTGGAGGCTCTCAAAAGCAAACAATAAACGATTCCACTTGAACCAAATAAGTACAATGCCAAGAATATCAATAAGTGCATCAGGAAATTGAAGCTTATTTGAGAAAAAAAAATTCAGAGATGAATTTGTTTCACAGATTTGTTATGTGTCAAAATCTTTATGTGTGATTAAATTTAAAATTTGCTTATTTCTTCTAATACTCTTAAAAGCATCTTTTATTTCTTTCCTCTATTTTCAGTCTCTTAATGCCAGTGAAAAAGCAATTGTGGAAGGTCTGTTTCAGAGAGACTCACTTGTTCGACAAAGTCAGGTATGACGAGACATTTTTTATTTCATGAAACAAGGAGAAAAGGGTAAAAGACGTGCAAAAAGCTAGTTTATTAATTTAAAGCTTAAGTTTTCTTTTTTGATCTTTTATTTATAAAAAGAATAAAGAATGTTCTTCAGAGAATTGGCTGCTAAAATTTTGCAATGGTATTTATAAAATTAGTGGTCGGAAAATGTGATACGTTATGTATTTTCATCAGAATCTTTTCTTAATAAGGTTAAGAGTAGTAGCTCTTTAAAACACACACACACACACACACACACACACACACACACAAATTTTATAGCTTTTGTTTTTTTCTTTTCCCCAGCTGGTGGTAGATTGGTTAGAAAGTATTGCCAAAGATGAAATTGAGATTTTTCTGATAATATTGAGTTTTATGCGAAGTCAGTATACTGGTAAGTCATCGAACTTATTCCTACTATCCCTTAGTAATGGTCTTGTTGGTCTTTTCTTGACACTGATGTAGTTGGGTGTTGCAGGACACCTAAAGCCTAAGAGCCTCTGCATCTGCCCTGGATTGCCTCCTGCAGGTCACTTCCTAGATAGGGGATAGTTTAAATGTGGCAGTCTTATCTGACATGTATTCTGTACTGGCTGGTATAAATATTCTCTCATGCTACCACAAGCATCGTGGGACTAGCTAGATCTTACCAGCATATTTGCCTGGCCACGTTGGATCTCTAAGTAATTAGACCAGAGAGAAATGCCGTTTGCCTCCAAGCAAGCAAGCATGGATCCCTGATAATTCAAAGGCAACTAAAATACAAAACTACCGTGAAGTAGACGAGACTCTTGTGAAGGCTTGGAGAAATATTTAACTGGCATTAGTATAATCTTTGGTACAGAGACATGCCATCTCAGAAACCCCCTTCTCTACCCTATAAAGGCAGTTCCAGGCAGATCTTGGCTCAAGACATTATTAGGTGAGGTGCTGGGAGAAATTACCTGAGGGCATTTGATACTCCCTGCCAGGGAAGTTACATTTAGCTTATAGCTCCTCCCAGCTCTGCTAGGAGGCTTTGAATTAGCTCTGGGTCCTTGTAAACAGCCAAAAGGCCTCCTGAAGTTGCTACATTCTATAGAGTTGTTTTCTTGTTTTCATCTCTAGCACAGAATGGGCCAGGCTGGGAGTTTGGGCGGATTTCTAATAAAATAAGCTGCAAGAAGAAAGAAGTGCCTCTTTTCCCTCTCTTTCCCCCTTTTTGCCATTTCGGCTTCCCTTGGTGATTTGCTTCTCAGTCCTCTCCATTCTCTGTTAGGCCTCAACACGTGGTGGCAGCCATCTTGGCCTACACCTGGCTGGGGCCTAGCTGGGAATCCAGAGTCCAGAGGTTTTCCCTGCTCTTGGCTTGTATATTGGAACCTGTGATAGTAAAGCCCTTTTAAAACTGCATCAGATTCCTGAGTTTTCATCCATTCCCGCTCTTTGGAGGTAGAAGGGAACTCGCTTCCCAGCACTGTTGGGGACCCCAGCGGCATCCCCACCAGTTGTGTTTTAGACAGACTGTTTTCCAGTGTCCCATCACTGCATCTGCTTTCCTCTACCAGTGTCTCCATGCCCTCCCGTTTTGTTTCAGCAAATACTTTATTCTTCCTTATGAAGTTCTTAGAGCTACTCTGTGAGTAGAAACAATCAGATTCAGTATCCTTAGGGGTATCAAGTGATTTGAAGAAAAATCAATTGTTGGCTATAAAGTGAAGATGTATATTGATTTAAGTAAAAGACAAGTATTCAGGGAAGATGTCTCAATAGAAGTAACAGGTGAAGGAGTAAAAGATTTTTTAAGAGTCGATGAAATAACACTGGAGTTAAGGCTTCTGCTCAATCTGGTTTGGTCCCTTGTACCACAGTTCCCTATTGCTGGTAGCAACTCCAGGAATGGCCCCAGAGCACTGCCTGGTGAGGCCCAACCCTTTTCCGTCCCTCTGGTGAAGGGGAAAAGCTTTTCTAAGAAATAATGCAAGCTGTGCAAGAGTCTGGGAAGAAAGTATTCTCAGCATATTCTGTTACTAAGACCCCAAGATGGCAGAATATTTACATGAGACACCAGTGTGAACCAGCAGAGGCCTAGTTGGAAGTGAGACTGAGAAGAGACTGTAGGATTTTAACAGGCAGGCTGAGCTAACGACTTAGGACTTGGTTCTAATGTGATGGGAAACCTTGAGAACAAAAGAATGACATGGTCAGATTCATTGTGAGATTTTCTTACTTATAATTTTATCATTATAAAGATGCTTCTGTCATGTTTCTGACTACTTAGGGTTTTGCTGAAATTTTCTTTTTTCCTAAACTCTTTATATTTATAAATTATTATAGTATGGTAATTTCTGAAACTAGAGAGTAGTCCTAAGTTAAAGGAACTTTTGTTTGTTTGGTTTTGGTGTTCTGAGGAAGCCACGCTAGCCGCTCTGAGGGCTTACCCGTGGCGCTGCACAATGGGATCGCTCCTGGCAGGGCTCAGGAGCCCATGCAGGGACCAAGAGCAAAGCTGGGCTAGCTGCATGCTAACCAAACCCAAACAGCCCTACTTGTTGTTCTGTCTCTCCAACCTTAAAGGAACATTGTACTTCCAAAACCTGAATATTACTATTAGACTAAGAAGTGTTATATACGTAAAAAGTCTGTGAGCTAATTATATCTTTTGCATAGCTAGGATACTTGTGCAATTCAGTAATTGTTAAGAACGAAATATTTGGGCTCTAGGGAGGAGACTCAGAGCACCGCTGTGCTTGCTTTGTATGCAGGAACCCAGATTTGATCCCCAGCAATGCTTGATCCCCAGCTACTGCCCTAGTCACCCGGAGCGAGAGGCCACGAGTAGCCTCATACTGCCTCTCCAGCCCAACAGTTGTGATTTTTCTGGGAGAAAGAATTTTATAATTTTGGTTTTTGGTTAAAATGTTCTATTAGGGGGCCAGAGCAATAGCACAGCGGGTAGTGCTTGCATGTGGCTGATCCAGGTTCTATCCCTGGCATCCCCTATGTTCTCCTGAGCACACCAGGAGTAATTTCTGGGTGCAGAACCACGAGTAACCCCTGAGTATTGCCGTGTGACTCCAAAAAAAAAAAAAAAAAAAAAAAGGTTTTAAATGTCCTGTTAAAGTTTTTGCAAGGTTTTTTTTTTTATTAATGGATTGAATAAAATGTGGTCATTTGATTTCAACAAAGATGTCAAAGCAGTCAATGAGAAAAGGAACATCTTTTCAACAAACCATGCAGGAAAAAAATTGGATACCTGTGAGTAAAAGGATTGGGCTTGGCACCTCTCATGCCATATGCAACGATCAGCAATGAACCATAGAGGCTGAGGACAGATCCCCCAAAAACACTTCTTACACAAAAAGTGCTCAGCATACATAGTCATCCCAGGTAGAGCGCCCTTGCTGAAGGAGTGCTCAGCATACATAGTCATCCCAGCTAGAACGCCCTTGCTGAAGGAGTGCTCAGCATACATAGTCATCCCAGCTAGAATGCCCTTGCTGAAGGAGTGCTCAGCATACATAGTCATCCCAGCTAGAATGCCCTTGCTGAAGGAGTGCTCAGCATAGTCATCCCAGCTAGAATGCCCTTGCTGAAGGAGTGCTCAGCATACATAGTCATCCCAACTAGAACGCCCTTGCTGAAGGAGTGCTCAGCATACAGTCATCCCAGCTCAGCATGCATAGTCATCCCAGCTAGAACGCCCTTGCTGAAGGAGTGCTCTGCATACATAGTCATCCCAGCTAGTACGCCCTTGCTGAAGGAGTGCTCTGCATACATAGTCATCCCAGCTAGAACGCCCTTGCTGAAGGAGTGCTCAGCATGCATAGTCATCCCAGCTAGAACGCCCTTGCTGAAGGAGTGCTCAGCATAGTCATCCCAGCTAGAACGCCCTTGCTGAAGGAGTGCTCAGCATGCACAGTCATCCCAGCTAGAATGTCCTTGCTGAAGGAGTGCTCAGCATACATAGTCATCCCAGCTAGAACGCCCTTGCGAGGAGTGCCACTAGTCCCCGCTGACGCCCTTGCTGAAGGAGTGCTCAGCATGCATAGTCATCCCAGCTAGAACGCTCTTGCTGAAGGAGTGCTCACTCCCAGCACCGTGCAGGGCCCACTCCTCATCAGTGCTCAGGGCTTGCTCGTCATGGGATGTCCAATCCTCACAGTGGTGTCGGGGCCAGCCCCAGCCCCTTAGGCGCTCTCTCTAATCCAGTGTTTTTCTGAGTTTGTATTCTGGTGTGATTTGATTTGCTTTGTATTTGATAAAGGTCTATTAAAATTCCTTGGTTGGGGCCGGAGCGATAGCCCAGCGGGTAGGGCGTTTGCCTTGCACGTGGCCTGGGTTCGATCCCCAGCATCACATATGGTCCCCGAGCACCACCAGGAGTAATTCCTGAGTGCAGAGCCAGGAGTAACCCTTGAGCATCGCCGGGTGTGACCCAAAAAGCAAAAAAAAAAAAAAAAAAAAAGGTCTATTAAAATTCCTCCTCTGAACAACACGTGTACTTTTTCTTTCAGGGAGAATACTCTGCATAGCTTGAAACAGCGGCAGATGTCTCTCATAGGAAGTGTCCGCCCTCTTGTCACTGAATTGGTAAGTATTCTTTGAAATAAAGTTGTCCTCAAAACTAAGGTCTAAGCAGAAGTTGCTCAGTGGGCCGAACATATACTTTGCATAAAGGAGCCCCTGGTTTATCCATGGCATTTGTGGTCCCCTGAGCATCATGAGCAACCCCCAAGCACAGAGCCAGGAGTCAGTGGCGCCTGAGTACAGCTGGCTGTGGCCCAGAATAAACAAATAGTTAAAATTTTTTTTCCCAATAGCTTTGCTATCCTTAGTTTAATTTCCTGAAGGTTTTTGCTCATGGTATTGAATACTAACGTTGTTAATAAACATTTGAGTATGATTGCAATAGGGTTGAACATATTTGTGACCTTTAAATTGTAAAAGAAAATGAAAGCTTCTGATTTGCCAGTGTTCAAAACAAATTAACGTTGGACCAAGGAGAGGGAACTGTCTTGAGGCCTGGAGTTTATGATTTGCGTGATGGAGCCCAACTGTGACTCCCTTAGCACCCTAAGCGCCACCGGAGGTGCTTCAACCGCCACTGGGTGCCCCACCCCACCAAGAAAGAAAAGCGACAACTTAATATTGGCTCAGTGGCAAGGTTTGACCAGCTGTCCAAGGTCTCTCTTTTGGGGTGGTGGGAATACAGCCTGCAATGCTCTGGGCTTACTGCTGGCTCTGCCTGGGGAACCATTTATGGTTCTGGCGATCCATGTAGGGTTGGCCACATGCAAGGCAAGCACCTTAAGCCTCTACTGTCTCTGAAAGTTCTTTTATGAAGAAAACGGGAAGAAGAAAAAACTAAAACTTTGATAATTAGCTTGAGAGTAGATGGGTCATTCTAGGATATGAGTAATAGAAAGAACAATTTGGGAAAATCAGCAATTTAATTACTATCCTTAATGGAAATAAAGGAACGTTTTGTCACATATGGAACCATATGAATTAAATGTAGGTAGAAGGACTGGAAAGAAAGGAAAGGAAAAGAGCTGCCTTTGCACAGCTGACCCCAGTTTAATTCCAGGTACCAGGTCTGTCCCAACCCCTCCCCAAATATATTTGTAGGTAGGAAAAATTTATAGTTGATGTATTTCTTATTTTTTCTTTGTTAATAGGATCCTGATGCTCCCATAAGACAGAAAATGCCCCTCGATGATCTGGATAGAGAAGATGAAATTCGATTACTCAAGTATCTGTTCACTCTGATTCGGGCTGGGATGACCGAAGAGGTGAAGCTGGTGTCTGGCTCCAGACGTCGTAGACTTAAGTTAGAGCGGATCGCTGTGGCTCTTGGTGCACGTTGTCACACCCCTAATCTCTTCGGCAGCAGTTCTGCATCTAACTCTTGTTTGGCCGTTTCCAGTGATAAGAAACATAGCTTAGGGCTGTTGTTTGTTCAGCTTAATAGAACATTCTTCATAAGAAATCACATTTGCCTCCCTGTATTGTACTGTGTAATCTAGACATATCTCCATAGTTTCTCGTTCTTTTTTTTTTAAACAAATTGTTGTTGAGGAAGCATTGGTTTATGAGAGTAAACATTTCTGTTTTAGAGGTGCACCACCAGAGAGCTAATGTCCCCACCGTCATCCAGTGGGACCTTTTAGCCCACTTCTTGGTGGCCTCATTTCTACTCTGGAACAAGGACGTTTATTCCTTTATGCGTGTTCTCACGCACATATGAGTGAGAGCATCTGGTATTTGTCTTTCTCCGCACTGTTTTACTCAGCATGAAACCTTCCAGTTCCTTCCATTTTTGTAGCAAAGGGCAAGATTTCATCTTCCTTATAGCAAAACAGTAGTCTATTTTTATATTTTTCTTTATCTCATCTGTTGTGGGGGCACTTGGCATGTCTCTAGGTCTAGTAAATAGTGCAGTGAACATACGTACATCATTTATAAAAAAATACCACCGTGAGATATACAATTACAAAGATGTTCATGTTTGGGTTTCGGTCATACAGTGTTCCAGCACCCAGCCCTCCACCAGTGCCCATTTCCCACCACCAGTGTCCCCTGATTCCCTCCCTCTGTGGCAGGTACTTTGTATCTCTCTCTCTCTCTCTCTCTCTCTCTCTCTCTCTCTCTCTCTCTCTCTCTCTCTCTGTCTCCTCTTACATATTGACATACATCATTTTGAACATGGATTTTTCTTTTCACTAGTTAGAATCTAGGAGTGAATAATATGATAGATCTTTTTTAAGTGGGTGTTTTTTTTTCCTTTTTGGATCACACCTGGCAATTCTCAGGGGTTACTCCTGGCTCTGCACTCAGTAGTTACTCGGGCAGAGCTCAGGAGACCATATGGGATGCCAGGGATTGAACCAGGATTGGTCGCATGCAAGGTAAAATGCCCTACCTGCTGTATTATCACTCCGGCCCCTAGTGTTTTTCTTATTTTTTTTTTTTAAATCTCTACTGTTTTACATACATGCTGAACCAATTTATATTCTAGTAAAACAAACAGGTAAAACACAAAACGAAAACAAAAATTTAAATTTCCCATAACAGAAGACCTGAAAAACAACCCTCGGATTTCCTTTTTTTACATAAAGTTTAGTTGCTGATCACCTCACTAAAGTAATTATAATCGGGGCCGGAGGGATAGCACAGCGGGTAGGGCGTTTACTTTGCACACAGCCAACCCAGGTTCGATCTCCGGCATCCCATATGGTCCCCTGAGCACTGTCAATAATAATTCCTGAGTGTAGAGCCAGGACAAACCCCTGAGCATTGCCAGGTGTGAACCAAAAAGAAAAAAAAATATATATATATATATAAATAAAATAAAGTAACTATAATTAACCATAGTGAGTCAGAGAAGTGTTTTGGTTTCCCGGTCCTTTTTTTGTAAATGATGCTGGGCTTACTTGCGGGTCTCTGTTCAGGGATCAGTCCTTGTGGGCTCAGGGACCAGATGCGAGATCAAACCCAGGTCAGCCGCATGCCAGGCAGGCTCCGTACCCACTGTGCTGTCTCTCAGACCATGTTTCCAGTATGTGCAATAACTTTCCTACGAAAGAATAAAATACCTTCTTTAAATGTGATAGATTTAGAGACACAAAGTGAGCATGTGCTATGGAAAAAATGGTACTGGTAGGTTTGCTTGCTTAAGGCAGTATTTCCACAACCGTTCCAACTTTTTAAATTTAAATGCTGTGTATGTGTATGCATAGCACAGTAAAATGAGGTTTGCCTGTACTGTGAAATGATACGAATAACGTTGCTTTATTGTTTCTAAAGGCACAACGACTGTGTAAACGTTGTGGTCAGGCATGGAGAGCTGCAACTCTTGAAGGCTGGAAACTGTATCATGACCCCAATATTAATGGAGGTAGGTTAGTGACTTATTCTGTGAGGGTTGGAGATATATTTATTTCAAAGTCTTTATGATCTGTAACTTTTATTTATTTATTGTTTGTTTGTTTATTTTTGCTTTTGGGGTTATACCCAGCAATGCTCAGGGGTTACTCCTGGCTCTGCACTCAGGAATTACTCCTGGCAGTGCTCTGGGGATCATATGGGATGCCGGAGATCAAACCTGGGTTGGCTGCATGCAAGGCGAGCACCCTATACCTATTGGACTATTGCTCTGGTCCCTACACTGTAACTTATTTTAAGATATCATGAAATGAGATCTTGTTTTAAAATAATTTTACTTTTTACTTTTTATAGGAACAGAATTAGAGCCTGTTGAAGGGAATCCTTATCGATGCATTTGGAAAATAAGTTGTTGGAGAATGTCAGAGGATGTAAGATACGATAAAATATTAAAGTAATACTGATCTTTAATTTGAAGGCTTGCTGAAGATGCTGAGAACTGTTCAGAACAGTTTAAGTCTAAAATTCTGTTTCCATAGAGCTTCTAGTCAGATTGAGAAATGTCAGTTGCAAGGCTTGCTTGAGTACTAATCAGAATCATACAAACATGTATCTAGTAAGAATTAAACACTGAGAGGCCAGGAGATGGCTTAAAGGGCAGGAGCACATGCTTTGCATACTCTAGCTGGGGTTCGATTTCTGCCAGTACCATGCAACACCAGGTGAGGCCTAAAAGTCAAAAAAAAGAAAGAGGAAAAATAATTTAATGCTAACATAGGGCAGCAAATAAAAATTAATCAAATTGTAAATAAAGTTGGACAAAAGCTGATTTTCCAGAAGAGAATTGATGAAATTCTCAGTCTCATACTGTCTCAGCTGACCTTGCCAGGAACCCGAAGATTGATGAACGTTTTTTTTTCTTTCTGAGTCATACCTAGCAGTGCTCAGGGACTGCTCCTGGCTCTGCACTCAGGAATTACTCCTGGCCATGCTCGGGGGACCGTATGGGATGCTGGGTATTGAGCCTGGGTTGGCTGCGTGCAAGGCAAATGCCCTCCCCGCTATGCTATTGCTCCAGCCTCTTGATGAACTTTTTTAAAAGGAGTAGGAGAGGAGAGAGAGATTCTAGTAGGACATATGAGTTATGCCACAGCTTAAAGCATTCCAGAAAGCTGTGGTTCAGATCCACAAGATCTTTTTTGGGGCAAATAGAGTTTATAATAAGAGTTTTAGGACTCAGAAGCATCAGTGATATACAATATAAGAACTTGCTAAAAACAGCTACATAGGGAGCTGGAGCGACAGCACAGGGGAAGGGTGTTTGCCTTACACGCAGCCGACCTGAGTTCGATCCCGGCATCCCATATTGTCCCCGAACATTGCCAGGAGTAATTCCTGAGTGCAGAGCCAGGAGTAAGAAGTAACCCCTGAGCATTGCCAGGTGTCACCCATAAACCAAAAACAAAACGAACAGCTGCATAGTTTTATGGTTAGAAAATTTAGAATTTCACAATGCATATGCCACTTAACTTTGAAAATACCCTTTGATTTTCTTGAAATGGGTATTAGAAGTTTGCAACTTGTGGAAGTGGTAGGAGTCTATCCAAAATCAAAAAAATTATAACAGTGTGGATCTATTCAATTTATAATACCTGGTAAAATAACATAGATGTTTGAGATACGTAAGTTTTGTATATTTCGATGTAGCTTGTTTCAGCCAGTATAGTTTTCTGCATTCGTGTAGTGTTTCTTTTTTTTTCTTTTTGGGTCACACCCGGCAATGCTCAGGGGTTTCTCCTGGCTCTGCACTTAGGAATTACTGAGTAATTCCTGAGTGCAGGAATTACTCCTGGCGGTGCTCGGGGGACCATATGGGATGCCGGGATCGAACCTGGACTGGCATGGGCCGGGCCGCGTGCAAGGCAAACGCCCTACGCCCTACCCGCTGGGCCCCGTGTAGTGTTTCTTGCAGGCAAATTGCACAAGCAAACAGGTAATTTTTATTAGACTCAATTTCTTGTTGTTTCATAATTTGCCTTATAATAAATTCCCATTCTAAAATACTATAGCAAAGGTGACTAAAGGTAGAGGTGATCCGTTATTTTGAAACTATTAACTTCAACAATGGTTAGATGAAGATATCATTGGTGGTAAAACTCAAGGACTGTTGAAAAGGCTGAGAACTTTGTATTATAAACTGTTGGGGCCAGAGCGATAGCCCAGCAGGTAGGGCGTTTGCCTTGCATGTGGTCGGCCCATGCCAGCCAGGGTTCGATTCCCGGCATCCCATATGGTCCCCCAGCACCGCCAGGAGTAATTCCTTGAGTGCAGAGCCAGGAGAAACCCCTGAGCATTGCCAGGTGTGACCCAAAAAGCAAAAAAAAAAAAAAAAAACCTGTTCTAATGATAATCCATTAAAAACCAAAACCTTGAGGCTACTTGAATCAGCATTTGAAGAAAATTCATGTGGCAATAAAAAATAGGCTTAAAATTGAATGGGCAGCTGACCAGGTTCCTGAGCACCACCAGGAGTAATTCCTGAGTGCAGAGCCAGGAATAATTCCTGAGCACTGCCAGATATGACCAAAAAAAAAAAAAAAAAAGTTGAATGGGCTAATGGCTTGGAAACTAGTTGGGAGCTTGACAGAATTACTCAGGCAATAAACTATAAGATCCCATTCTCGATCTTATCGTTGATGGAAGTAAATAAAGGGTTTGACCAAGAACAAGAAAGAACTCTGTTCTCTACTTTGATAAGAAAATTGGAACTGCCACTAATGAGATATGGAAGTAAAATGGGGTAATTTGATATATGTAATTAGTCTCAATTTGATGTAAACTGATTTATGAAAGCTTCCAAGCACCTTATTTTGATATTGGTCTTTGATTAGTATCCAGAAGTATTAGGTATTTGGGTGCCTTGTTGAAGAAGATACTGATTCCATCTGGAATTTTTTTCTTTTCTTTTTTTTTTGTTGCTTTGTTTTGTTTTGGGACTATACTTGGCTGTGCTTCTAGCATTCGCTGTGGAGATCAGGTGGCGCTGGGGATCAGAGGGCCTCTCCGTGTTCAGCATTACTGCCAGCTCTCGACTGAAATGTGCCTGGCATAAAATAAGCAGATCCTTTCGGGGTGGAGCTGCTTTATTGCACATTTCACATGAAATATTTAGTTTTCCCTGAAGATTTTAACTCTGACTATCCTCAGTATCTAAGAAGTTCTTCCTATTGATATTTCAGTAGATCTTTCAGTTTAGAAGCTAGCAAATGAATAGACTTACAGAGTTCCAGGTTATGAAAAAAGTTTTAAGATGCTAAGGAAACTATTTCAAACATGTTTATACTTTCTGTGTTTCAGGAGCTTTTTAATAAATACGAAAGAGCAATTTATGCAGCTTTAAGTGGAAACCTCAAGCAGGTATGCAGTTTTAAGACTTTAATCAGTTTTCCTGCGGGAAAAATCAGATATATAAATTTTTTATCATTAAATATAGAATTTCTTATAAACTTAAGAGTAGACTCAGTGATAATCATGAGATGGAACAGTAATTTGAACTACTTAATTTGATATATTTCACGTACCAGTTTTTTTTTTTCTTTTTTGTGTCACACCCAGCAATACTCAGGGGGTTACTCCTGGCTCTGCACTCAGGAATTACTCCCTGGCGGTGCTCAGGGGACCATATGGAATGCTGGGGATCAAACCTGGGTTGGCCACGTGCAAGGCAAACACCGTACCTATTGGACTATTGCTCCAGCCCCTGTACCAGATGTTTTTAATATGTAAAATCTGGCTTCACTTTCTTAAAGTTATAAATTTAATTATAATATTTATTGATGACATGTAGTGCTTTACCCAAAGCATACAGCTTTATTACAGAAGTATACCACTAGGAGGACTGGAGCAATAGTATAGCAGGGAGGGCCTTTGCCTTGCTTGCGGCTGAGGGTTTGATCCCGGCATCGCATATGGTCCCCAGGCACTGCCAGGAGTAATTCCTGAGTGCAGGGTAACCCCCCCATTGCCAGGTGTGACCCCCCAAAAAAAGTATATTGCTAAGGCACAGTGACTAGATTGTTCTCCTTATATGTATTTGCTTCTTATTCGCCCATCTTTACATTCGTAGCTAGCTTAAAGTACTAAAATTACTTAAAACACTATCTCTATCACCGTGGGAAATTGCTATCATTATAGGGAATAACGTAATAAGTAAAACCTACAAAATGTGTTTGGAGTGTGAGGGTTATTTGATATATGTGACATTTTATAATGCACAGTGTTTTGTGATTACACTGACTTTAGAGTGGGCTTCATTGCTTTTGTTGCTGACTCTCAATGTTTCTGTTTGGGGGTCGGGGAAAAGCTGCTTCCTGTTTGTGACACCTGGGAAGACACAGTGTGGGCCTACTTCCGGGTGATGGTGGACAGTCTGGTAGAGCAGGAGATCCGAACATCACTAATAACACTGGATGAAACCGAAGAGCTTCCTAGGGAATATCTGGAAGCAAAGTGAGTTGCTTGGTATTTTTAGCCATGGTATTTTGTAGCTTGCTTTGTGAAGTAGCCCTTGTTTATATCATTCACATAATTTTATACCTTTCCTGTTTTTTCTTTTGAAGTTGGACCTTAGAAAAAGTTTTTGAAGAACTTCAAGCTACTGATAAGAAGGTAAGTAGGCCAAAGAGAAGAGAGGGATTAAGATACTGGCCTTTACAGGGTCCTGACCCCAGTGTGAGCCTCAGCACCGTATCTGGTCCCCTGATCTCCACCAGGAGTGACCCCTGAGCACGGCTGAGGATGTGGCGCAGTGTTGGAGCACACCCTTCGTCTGTGAGGCCTGGGTTTCCGCTCCCAGCATGGCATGGTTCTGAGCATTGTCACGACCCAGCACTGGCTGGGTTTAACCACTAGAACTTCTGGTGTGGCCCAAAAGCCAAAAAATACTTTTTTTAAATTAACAAACAGTTCTAATGCTTCGTAATATTCTTTAACATGTTATCTTTCTATTATATTGATATATTAAGGGTAAATTACTGCCAAGGCTCTTAAACAATAACAAAAAGATAACAGATATCTTATAATCCAGGTACCTTCTTTTTTTCTTTCTCTCTCTCTCTCGGCTCTGCACTCTGGAATCACTCCTGGTGGGCTTGGACATACGGGATGCCAGGGATCGAGTCCCAGGCCGTCGTGTGCAGGACAAGTACCCTACCCGCTATGCAGTCACTCTGACCCAATGCCACTCTTTCTGAGTCGAGCGTTTTGGTTAGAATATGTTGAAAATGGCATGAAAATATAGAAAAGAACAGTAGTTGGGGATATAACTGCCTTGATTAAAAATAAATAAAAACTTGTTCTAAAAATAAGCAGAACAACAACAAAATAAACAGAACAGAGTGGAATTGTCAGCATGTAAGTGATCGGTAGAGGGACCAGAGAGCTAGAAGAGCAGGTAGGGCGCTTGCCTTGCATACAGCTGGGCCAGGTTTGATCCCAGCACTCAGTGTGGCTTCCCACGCCCTGCCAGACGTGAGCCTGAACACAGCAAAGTATGAGCCCTGAGCATTCTTTGATGTGACTCCAACACAAAATCAAAAGATCCTTGGAACATAAAAGTCCATTTTAGAGCCAAGTTATGTGATCACTTGATCACTGGATTTCCGTTGATCATCGATTTGCTCGAGCTGCCACCAGTAACATCTCAATACGTCCTGTCACATGCTAGATAGCCCATCTACTTGCTCCAGGAGCATAAGGAGCCTCAAAACCGTTCCATCAGTCATGGGAATGAGGTCTATAATTGATACTGCTATTTGGCATACCAAATACGACACGGGTAGCTTGCCAGGCTCTGCCTTTGGCTCAGGCTCTGCCGTGCGGGTGGGATATTAGAGAATATCTCATTATAATCACATAGAACAGAAAATTATTCCTCAATGTAAATGAATCATTGAAGCGTGCTATATTATCTGAACCTGCACATTATCGAGCAGCACAAAGAAGTGAGGCCCAAGGCCATGCTGTGGAAGCTCCATTTTAATTAAACAGACAAATCTACCTATGGGTAAAGTAGATCAGCAGCTGCCTTGAGCTGGGAGGGACGAAGTCAGGGCTGACAAGCTAAGGGGTGCAACTCTCCTCTTGGTGTCCTGAGAAGGCTCTACTGTGAAGGCTATACCAGTGTTTATATACTCGGGATGGTTGAAATGGAGACCGGAGCCATGGTACAGCAGCTAAGACCCTGCCTTTTTTTTTTTTTTTTTTTTTTGCTTTCTGAGCCACACCCAGCACATAGGAATTTTCTTTTATAGGGTTTGGCTTTTTAGATGCCATGGGGCTATTTTGGGTGCATGCAGTGCTTAAAGAGTCTCGGCAGTGCCCATAGAACCATGTAGTGCTCGACAAACCTAAAGATCCCTTACGCATAAAACACGAGCACAAGCCCTTTGAAGTAGCTCCCCGCCTGGCACAGGTGACTTTTCATTCAGAACAGAAGGGGGAGTACATGGTATGAGAGAGTGTCTTTCCAGCGGAAGAAAACAGTTTCATGCCTCTTGCTGTCTGTCGAAATAAATTCCAAATTATTTTAACATAAAAATTATTTTAGATATATTTTAATATAAAGATGGGCTATTTTGACGACTAAATAAGAATGTAAATATATTTGACCCCCAAAGAAAGGAAAATTTTGTTTTTTTCCTCCCCCACCTTAGCTCCAGCCCCATAAATAGTTTTTTTTTTTAAACTCAGTACTAATGACACTTTTGTTTCACTTGGTGTCACATAGAAAATACCCAAAGAATGCATTTGAGACTACTGGTTTACCCTGGAATACTAAGAAAAGCGGTAGTGAACCATGAAAAATAAAACTTCGGTGCCATTATATTTCATACACTTTTCTGCTTTCAAAGACTTTGGGCAGGGGTTTGGAGAGAGCTAGTATAGGGAGTAAGGCACGTGTCTTCCCTGTGACCAGCCCGGTCTGATCTCCAGGTCCTCAGCGCCACATATGGGCCCTGAGCATAGATCCTGTGGGGGACAGCCCCTCAGTACTGCTGCTGTGTCCCAAATAGCTCCCCAACGCCCCAGAAATACATTGTTCAGTCCTGGGTTTGTGAGCCTTGAGTATATATTCCACAGTCAATAACTTTTGATAGTTATTTTAGAGTTCCTCAGGTCTTCATTTACAGCTTTTCTTTATATGTATTTATTCAGAAATTGACATTTTTAATTACCAGTGAATTCATTATTTAGAATAATTACTAAAAGTTTTATTAAAAATGAAAAATAATTCATGAAAAATTAAATTTTTTTCAGAGAGTTTTTGGAAGAGAATCAGGAACATTATCATGTAGTTCAAAAATTCCTTATTCTGGGAGATATTGATGGTAAGGTCATTTGATTTTTTTTCTGTATGAATTCTTTTTCTTGAGTAGTTTTGTGAACTTATCAAATTAATGCCTGTTACATTTTTAATCTTTTAGCAATATCACCCCTATTTGATTTTCCCCCTTTATTTATTTTTTAATTTTATTTATTTATTTTTTGCTTTTGGGTCACGCCCAGCAATGCTCATGGTTATTCCTGGCTCTGTGCTCAGGAATCACTCCTGGCACTGCGTGGGGGCCATATGGGATGCCAGGAATGGAACCCGATTTGGCTGCATGCAAGGCAAACGCCCTACCCGCTGGACTATCGCTCCAGCCCCTCCCCTTTATTTAAAAACTGTTTACAAAGTTGTTTAGAATACATTTGTTACAGGCATTCCGTATTCCAACACCAATCCCATCACAAGTGTGACCTTTTCTGCATTATTGTCCCTGTTTTCCCAACCACCCCCCAAGCCTGCCTCCTTAGTAGGCACAACAAATTTATTTTATATTGCTTGTTACAACTAACATGGCTAATGAAATTTTTAAAAACTGCTTTAGTTAAAGAGAATTTGTGAAAATTGTTGTATCTCACCAAGGGGTATTAAGTCCTTGTCTGAAGGTTTACTAAGCTATTAGTTGCTAGTTGAGCCTCCTGTGCTAATGCCTATTGACTGTAGTGGCTTTATGTTACTTTCCCATCTAACCTGGGTGCTCTCCTAGAGTGTTCCACTCCTCTCCTAGGATGTCGGTATTGTAGAATTGGAGGTGGCGTGGGCTCCAGAAACTCCAGGATGTTAGCTGGGCCATGAGTTTACGGCAGTGGTTGTGGGATGTGGTGTGACCGCTGGGGTTTGGGGGGTGGGGGGGGCTGCTGTGATTGCCCGCCCCCCACTCTGAGAAGACTCCAGAGGTCTCAGTCATCCAGATGTTTTTAATATAAGTAATGAGATGTTTTAGTAATATCGTAGAAATGTGATAAATGTTTATTTCCTCCTCTTTTAATGTTTATCCCTGTTTTTGATCTTTGCTCGGATGACTTGTAGGTTTGATGGATGAATTCAGCAAATGGCTTTCCAAAAGCAGAAACAGCCTACCTGCACACCTCCTCCGCTTCATGGCTCATCTTGTTTTGTTTTTCCGTGCCCTGGGACTGCAGACAAAAGTAAATAGAGATGAATGATTTACCTCCCTCTGTAAGACAGGCGCTTTGTAGTTTTCATGAGGAGGACAGATACACTACTGTCGTTTATTTGTTGCTTTCTAGAAATGGATGATAAAGGTTAGAATTCTGTCTTCTCTTGCACGGTCACTCAGTAACTCAGCGGTGGGTGAGCTGTTAGGGTTCTCCTGTAGAATGAATGAGTGTTGACTACCTTGGTTTTGGTAAATTTAGCTCTAAATCAAGTGCCTCAGTTAACCACACTAAGTTCTGTATGAAATTTTTAGACCTTATTTATTTTTCTTGAAAATAATTTGGTCAGAATTAGAACCTGTAGAAGGCAGAATAAATATTGCTGGGCTTAGGAGTAAGGATCTAGGTTCATATCCTTATCAGCTTCTAGCTGTGTACATATGTTGCTAGGAAAATAAAACCTTCATGGATTTTAGTGTCGTCCTTTGTAACATGTGAACAGAAATAGTAACTATTCACAAGGAATTAGGGCATGGTTAGTTAAGTCAGGCAGTATATGAACTTATCCTAAGCACTTGGCCTGGCATATACTTATAGCTCAGTAATAAATATCAAAGTCTAAGTTGTTTCCTAATAGAATTTTTTATTAGATGTTTTTGCTATGCATAAGCAATTATGTTTTTGATTGAAAATTTTTTTTCTTATAAAGGAGGAAGTTTCCATTGAAGTTTTAAAAACATACATACAGGTAAAATCACAATTTTTTGTCACTATCTTAAGGGGAAAATCAATGATAATTATTTTAATACAAGAAAATCAAAATCCATAAGAGATCTCTTTATTATCATAAGTCCACTTTAGGAGAAATCTGAAATAATTTTGTTTATCAGACCAGAGTATGTCTATTTGAAACTTTCCTAAATACATTGCGATGTTGATGTTAACTCTCTTTAAAAGCACTGCTGATTCTACAACTTGTTTACTATTGGTAATCTTTTGTCTTTTTCTGTTCCCTAGCTTTTTGATAAATGAGAAACATACAAATCTCATAGCATTTTATACTTGTCACTTGCCACAAGACTTAGCTATTGCCCAGTATGCACTATTTTTGGAAGGTGTTACAGAATTTGAGCAGCGTCACCTTTGCCTGGAACTGGCTAAGGAAGCAGGTAAAGATGACTGAACATTTCATCTTAATGTGCATTGTAATAAGCAAAATGCAGTTTTGGGATTAGTAGCATTCTTCTATGTGAAATCTTGTGGCTTGGAGGGAGGAAAGAAATATTCAGAGTGCTGGAGTGATAATACAGTGGGTGGGTAGAGCATCTGCCTTGCAAGCAGCCAAGCTGGGTTCATTCTCCAGTATCCCAGAAGGTCCCTGAGCACAGAGCCAAGAGTAACCCCTGACCTCTGAGCATTGCCAGGTGTGACCCAAAAAGCAGGGGGAGATAGAGAGAGAGAGAGGGAAGGGGAGGGGAGGGGAGGAGAGGGGAGAGGAGAGAGATTGGAGAGCACTGGGCTCCCTGACCAAATCCGGGAGCAGAACTTAGGAGGTCTCGGTGAAACCTCCTCTTGTCAGGGAATGCGCTGGGCACCCCAACAAAATCCGGGAGCAGGATCCCCAGGGGATCAGTGGCCGGCAGACAGAGAAAGATGCAAGAATCCAGCAGAGTTCCAAAAGGCTTTACTCTCACAGGTTCTGGTACACAATCCAGTAACAGGAAAACCCCGGACTTTAGGTTCCTAGCTGGGCCCTGGCCAAGTGTAGGTTTAGAATCCTAGGTCAAGATGGCCTCTACCACGTGCTAAGGCCCAACAGGGAAGAGAAAGGAGAGGAGGAGAGAGGACCCAGAGAGCAAAGAGGAAGAGAAAAAGGGCAAAAGGTGTGGAAGAAAGCAGGCTACAGAGGGCCCACATCAAGGGAAAGCAGTTAGTGTCAATCCCCCTCAGGTAATTTGCCCCAGGACCTCACCTAGCCCCATTGAAATGTTAATATTGCCCCAGCCAAGATCTGGCTTGGAAGTGTCCCTGCAGGCTCTATGGGGGGGGCGACATGTATCTTTACCAATGATATTCTACAGCCAGATATATATTTCTCCAAGCCTTCACAAGATTCTCGTCTTTACTTTGTTTTGTATATTAGCCTTTAGACTTATTAGAGAGCCTCTTTTGCTTGTTTGGAGGCAAACAGCATTTCTCTCTGGTCTAATTTCTTAGAGATCCACTGTGGTCTGATCTAGTCCCACGATGATTGTGGTAGCATGAGAGAAAATATACCAGCTAACATAGAATATATGGTAAGATATACTGCCACATAAAGTCACAGATTCAAACTGTTTTCTGCCCTTTCTCTACAAAGTGGCCTGCAGGAGTTAACTCCAGGCAAGGTGCAGAGGCTCTGGACAACAGTGTCCTGCAACAGGCCTGAGACAGTCCAGCGGGGCATGGTGTTTGCCTTGCATGGAGCCTACTTGAGTTTGATCCCCAGCAGCCTATGTGGTCCCCCAGCACCACTGGAGTAATTCCTGAGTGCAGAGCCAGGAGTAACCCCTGAGCACTGCCAGGTGTGACCCAAAAAGCAATGACTAATTAAGTAAATAGAGTTATGGGGCCGGAAATTACTGGGGATGTAGCCACCAACCCGGCCCCAGCATATCTTTCTTTGAGCACTGCCAGGAGTGAACCCAAAGCACAGAACCCTGAGCACAGCTGCGGTAGCCCAAATACTAACAAAAAAAGGTTCTTATAAATCATGTGAAATATATCTTAATTTTGGAATTTTACTCTTCATTTTCTGCATTTTGTATTTTTTAAAGCTTTTCTGAAATTATACAAAATCATTGTGACTATGTAGAAGCTATTAGTGTATCCAGGTAATGATTTTATTTTTTTCTTTAAAAAAAAATTCTTTAGATTTGGATATTGCAGCAATAACAAAAACTGTAGTTGAGAATACTCGAAAGAAGGATAATGGTGAATTCAGTCACCATGACCTGGCCCCCAGCCCTCGATACTGGAACTACTGAGGTAATCGCAGGAGGGTTATGCTGTGAATGTTTTGTAATCCTTCTTACTGTTCTTTGGGGGAATGTCTCCATTGAAATAGTCGGAGTCTGGGCAGCAGTGATAGTATAGTGGGTAGGGCGTTGCATGCAGCTGACCAGGGTTTGATCCCGTTTCCCATATGATCCCATGAGTATCTCCAGGTGTGGGCCCAAAAAGATAAGAACAAAACAAAACTCTGATTCTGGACTGGAGAGGGCCTACAGGGATTAAGGTGCTTGCATTGATCGTGGTTCAAATCCAAGTACCACATGGGTTCCCCTAAGCACTTCTAGGAGTGATCCTTGAGCACAGAGACAGGTGCAAGTTCCAGATGTGGGCCAGAGTCTGGAGCAATTGTACAGTGCTTTGGGCGTCTGCCTTGCACACAGCTGACCCGGTTCTATCCTTGGCATCCCTTGTGGTCACCAGGAGTGATTCCTGAGTGCAGAGCCAGGAGTAACTCCAGAGTATTGCCTGGTGTGGCTCAGAAAGCAAAAAAAAAAAAAAAAAAAGATATGGCCAATTCCACTGCTCCCCCATAAAAGGAAAGGCCATAAAAAAAGGCTTTTGCTCCCCCCACCTCCGTCACACCAAAACATTTAGGTGATAAAAATTGTTAGCAAATTTAAGGCTTTGTGAAGGGATTGCTATTGGTAGTTTTCTCTTAAAGGAAGCCTCTTTAGTTTAAGAAAAAAGTTAGAATTTTGCATTAGAGTTTTACTTACCATGGGGCCAGAGTGATAGCACAGTGGGGAGGGTATTTGCCTTGCATGCGGCCAACCCGGGTTCGACCCCCAGCATCCCATATGGTCCCCCTGCATTGCCAGGAGTAATTCCTGAGCAAAGAGCCAGGAGAAACCCCTGAGCATTGTTGGGTGTGACCCAAAAAGCAAAAAAAAAAAGTTTTACTTACCAGATTATATGATTAATCAAAAAATCACAGTTATTGTAGCTTCCTTATTCATTCTTATTTTCCAGAAGTTTGAAGAAAAAATATAGGGGCCAAGAGATAGCTTAAAGGGTGGGACTTTGGAAAGACCTGGACTCATAGGTAATGTGTGGTGTAAAATTATCCATGTTATAATGAAGTGCTGGCCGGCATGATAGCACAGCAGGTAGGCCATTTGCCTTGCATGTAGCCAACACAGGTTCGATCCCGGCATCTCATATGGTCTCCCAAGCACCACCAGGAATGATTCCTGAGTGCAGAGTCAGGAGTAATTCCTGAGCATGCACCAGTTGCAATCCCAAAAAGCATAAGCAAACAGTAAAATGACGAAGTACTAAATGTGGAAATTAAGGGAATACAAATTATAATTTTGTGTAGCTTGATGAACAATAAAGTGCACTTCTCTACAAGCGCAGGTAGGGGTTTATTCTAATTTGCCTAGCATCTAAGCAAAAAAAACCGAAATCATTGTTTTCTGTTTTACATGAATAGGAGGACCGTTTAAAGATCGATGTAATTGATTGGTTGGTATTTGATCCAGCACAGAGGGCAGAAGCATTAAAGCAAGGCAATGCAATCATGCGAAAATTCCTGGGTATGCTGCGTTTTTCTCTAAAGTTTTCGTTCAAATCCAGATAAACTGGAATATACTTGTTATTATTTCATTGCTTTTCTCACCTCTTCATTTGCAGGGGACTAAATAGCCATTTTATGTATCAAATAAGGTACTATGAAACAGAACATATCTGACAGTGAGTTTTCATATTGCAATTAGTTTTGCATATAATCTCAAGACTTTGCAAAATGCGATTGCTGTTGCATGACAGAATCACCTGAGAGTGGCCTGGAGAGGTAGCCCTGCTGCAGCGGCCCCGAGGATAGTCAAGTGGGGCCCGTGGGGACATAGGACAGCCGGGCTGGTGCCTGCACAGCCCCTTCAGCGCCACCACTGCATATGACCACCACCCTCCCCCAAAGAAAAAGAAAAGGAAAACAAAGTACTTCTCTGTTCCTTTAGGGTTGGGGCTGGATGAAGCCCCCAGCAGACATTGGGTCTGGCGGGTTCCTGGTTGCGCTCAGGGCCAGCTATCCCCCAGCTGATGGACTGGAAGCACAACTACCTCTTCTAGAAAATCTGAGACTTTAATTTTCTCCACTCGCTTCTCCAGTCACACACACACACACACACACACACACGCCCATACGCCCCCCACCCCCACCCCAAGTCAAATATGCTAGAGGTATATACTTTACAAAAGGCTGGGTGCAGGGGCTTACAAAAGATAAAGGCTCTTTATCCCGAAACAGTGAGGTGAGAAAAGGCTTCCCTTACCAGGGCAAAACCACCAGGGGGCGACACCCAGGCTCCCCTGGGCTATAGGGTGGAAGGATAGGGGGGCGTTGTCTGCTCTCTTTTGGCTGGTAAAACAATCATTTCAATAACATTTCTAGTCATTTTTGTATAAACAGCAAAGGATACAGACATTTATCTACACACAGGATTAAATTTATAGGCTGACCTTCCCTGGGAAGGTCACACCATACTAGGACTGCATTCCTCTCTCCAGATTGGTCATTCCCAATTCCCTCGGGGTCCTGTCGATCCACTACTTATCTTTGGGTCAGAACAGAGCTTGTTCTGTGACCTTGCTCTCTGTCCTGGGTTAGAACAGAGCTTGCTCCATGGCCTTGCTCTCAGAACATTGTGCAGGACACTTAAATGTCCCATGTCGAAGCCAGGCTGCTTGCAGTGGGTCCGTCCGGTTCCACAGTGGGACTTTCCTTTTGAGGTGTAAGGAATTAGAATCATCTAAGGGCAACTGAGGCTATTAGGTAGAAAACAGATAAGCTTTTAGTTAGGAAACATAAGCTTTTAGTTAGGAAACATAAGCTTTTAGTTAGGAAACATACTTTTAGTTAGGAAACATAGCTTTTAGTTAGGAAGTAGGGACACGTGTCCAGGAGTAATTTATTCACCAGTGCATAGTCTTAACTGTCTTCCTGTGTGTATATAAAAATCCTTTGTACGAACATAAGCATATGTATAGGGAAAGAGAAGCAACCCCCTCATTTACCATACAAAACCTAGGGCTAGCAAATCGGACTGAAATAAAGAGTAATTCAACACTTTGTGCCAGTGATATTGAGGCAGGGTCTTGCCTTTTGAGATAGACCAGGGGAGGTATGTAACAGACGGTATGAGCTGGGGAGCATGGCACGGTCCCAGCTCTCAATGCAATTTAAAAATCAGTGATTTCACTCTTAGAGGAGCTTTCCACAGAAATCCGTACATATTAAAAATAAAAACTATGTCTCTTTACAGCAACGAAAAAGCACGAAGCTGCAAAAGAAGTGTTTGTGAAAATTCCCCAGGACTCGATAGCAGAAATTTATAATCAGTGGGAAGAGCAAGGAATGGATAGCCCACTTCCTGCTGAAGACGATAATGCCATCAGGGAACATTTATGCATTAGAGCTTATTTGGTGAGATTGCAAAGTAAAGTATGGAATGTGCCTGTCTTTTCCTGATTCATCCTAGACTTTGAACTGTTTTTCCAAAGGAGGTGATTAACTTGTAATCTTATCTCCCTTGTGACTTTGGTGCATGACCACCAGGGCATGCTGAAAGCATGACTGTCTTTGGTGGCATGGACCTCAAATCTGACCGGTTTAGAATGTCTCAGAGAGAGTGCCATGCCTGACACTCATTTTTTCCTTGGAATTATTTGAATGCTTCTAAGCTTTAATATTTCTGCTTGTGACTGAGATAAACAAGTTTTTTCATTGATCAAGCATGGACTAGGGAGATAGCTCAAGGACTGGAACACATGCCTTGCATGCATGAGGGCAATCGGAGTAACCGGATGCTCTGTCTGAACACCACTGAACGCACAGGGCGAAACCCTAGCGGCCCTGGGAACTCCGTCACGTGCACGATCAGGCCAAGTGTTGAGGGGCTGCCAGGCCTCTAGCACTCCTGGGGAGCCCTCTCACAAACAGTAGAGAACTGATCACACTGGCTGGACTAGGAGCTCAGTGTGTGAATTGTTTTCTCCCTGCCCTTAGGCTGCTCAAGAAGACAGCATAAGTAAGCGCTGGAGAGATTGGTCAAAGGACAGCTTTACATTCCTGTGGAGGCCTGAGCTGATGCCTGAGCATTGCTGGAAGGGGCTCAGAAAAACAAGTACAAATAAACATGCCTGCATCACAGGATGATAAGTGCCAAGAGGCATTTAGAACCAGAATTCTGACGAGAAGTATTAGGAAACAGTATAAAATATGTATAGATTTGTATATAATACTATACATTTGCTTGACAGAACCTTTATTCAGTGATGTTTTCGGTGCAGAAAGTAAATACTGAGGGTGGGGAGATAACTCACAAGGCTGGAATACGTGCTTTGCACGTAGGCCGCCCTGTCCCATCCAGTACTCTGGGATGGCTCCTCAGCAGCACTTAGGAAAGGACCCCAAGTACTGGCACTGTGACCCAAAACAAAGGGAAAGGAAGCACTGAGCAGTTCTTGGTGCTTCAAAATTAGATTTCGGTGGAACGGGGCAGTTTGGGCTCTGACCGGTGCTCTGGAGGCGCAGTTTGAGTTGGTAACCATGGCAGAGTTCAGGCGCTGGGTCCTGGCCGACCTTGCCAATGGATCCGTTAGGGGGCATCAGTGCTGGTCACCAAGGCCACCCTGATGGTTCTTGGGGGACCAGTGGGGCCTTGGCCATGGAAATCCTGCGCAGTTCCCTGCGGTGTCTCCCTGGAGCTTGGTTTTGGGATCATATCTGGCAGGGCTCAGAGCCAGTTTGTGGTGTGAAGATTCTGGTGCAGAGCTTGTGCCCTGCCTGCTGTACTGCCTTTCTGGCCCCGCCTGCCAAGTACTGCTAAGGACCAAAGTTTACTGTTCTGTGTATTGGTTGGGGACCATGCCTAGTGGTGCTCAAGGACTAACACCCAGCTTCCTGCTCGGGGTCATCCTGTTGATTCTGAGGGATCCCTGAGGTGCCAAGAACTGGTCCCAGGCCTCCAGCATACAAAGTATGTGCTCAGCCACTGAGTTATCTCTCTGGCTTCAAAGTTTATGTTTGCTTTTGTTTCTGCAGTGTCAGCGATTAAAACCCAGGTGCTCACACATAAAAGGCACAAGTTCTAACCATTGAGCACATCGCCAGACTAAATTTTAAATCTTCGTTGAACATATATGAGGACTTTCGCTTTTTGTTCTTGATTTGGGGCCACACATGGCAGTATTTGGGAATCCCTTGGGTGGTGCTGGGAGACTGTGGTGCCGGGATCAGCCCCAAGGCTCTGGCTCCCAAGCTACGCACCCTAGCCCATTGAGCCGTTTCCCAGCCTGAGAACTTTCCTTGTTTTTATACTTTACATTTTAGGAAGCCCATGAAACCTTTAATGAGTGGTTTAAGCATATGAATTCGGCTCCACAAAAACCCACTTTGATACCTCAAGCATCTTTTACTGAGAAAGTGGCTCATGAACACAAAGAAAAGAAATATGAAGTAAGTTTAACATAAATAAGTTCTCCACTGCATCTTAACAATACTGCATATTTTTTGGTTAAGGAACAAGATTTATTGTGGTAAGGTAGGCTGGGTGGGGAGGCGTGGGATGGGGGCCCACCAGCTCTGAGGCTTTCACAAGTGCTACCTGCCAATAATACTGTATATTTAAATATAACAAGTTTATACGTTGACCTTCTGTCAACAGTCATCTGACTACAGTAAAGATCTTTTAATATTCTACTTTGTAAAAAGACCATCTGTTACTTTGCTAATCTATTGATTATGAATAGTGTTAACCTATTCAGTAATGTTAGAGTTTGTAACTTTGTACTGTTTTATTTAACTGCTGTCTGTCCAAATTTATTTTTATATTTGGGTCACTGAATGTCAGCTCTTTAGAATGATGTTTCATACAAATTGACTGGCTGTACTTCACTCTTTACTGCTCTTAGTCCATTATATTGCTACCTTATGTTTCTTTTGCAGATGGATTACAGTATTTGGAAAGGGCATTTGGATGCCCTGACTGCTGATGTGAAAGAGAAAATGTATAATGTCTTATTGTTTGTTGATGGAGGATGGATGGTGGATGTTAGAGAAGTAAGTTGTATGCATTATTTCTGACTAAAAACGAAATAATAATAAGAAAAGGACTCTTTTAAAAAATGTTCGCTCTGAATAAGTTATCTACATATCTTTAAAAATTATACATTCTGGGATCAGAGAGATAGTACAGCGGCTAAGGTGCTTGTCTTGCCCACAGCTGACCCGGGTTCAGTCTCCACTATCCTGTTTGGTCCCCAAGCTCTGCTAGCAGTGATTCACGAGTGCAGACCCAGGAGTAACTCCCCTAACATCACCAGGCGTGGCCAGAAAAAAAACAGAATAAAATTGACATCTGGTTCGCCTGGCCTGCATGCAGCTTCAACAGGTTCAATCCCAAACACCATTGGATGTAGCCCCCAAATAAAAAGATTTGGTAAAAATCTGGATGAGAGAGATAGTATAGCAGGTAGGGCACTTGACTTGTACCCAGTTGACCTTGGTTCAATCCCTGCCTTCCCATGTGGTCCCCCCAACCCCTCCACAGTGAAACTGAATATGAGCAGGAGTAAGCTTTGAGCACTCACTGCCAGGTGTGACCCATAAACCAGAAGAAATAAAAAAGAGTGAAATCCTTTAGCTTTAATGTGTTGCTTTTTGGTTTTGATTCAGTACTTTTATCTGTCTGTCTGCGTCTGCCTGTCGTCTGTCTGGTCGCCTGTCGCGTCTGCCTGCCTGCCTGCCTGCCTGCCCGCCCGCCCCCCCCTATTTATTTTGCTTTTTTTGGGTCATACCCAGTGATACTCAGTTATTCCTGGCTCTGAGCTCGAAGTTACTCCTGGCAGTGCTCCAGGGACCATACGAGATGCTGGGTATCAAACCCAAGTCAGCCACATGCAAGGCAAACACCCTACAGCTGTGCTATCGCTCTGGCCCCCAGTACTGTTTTTATGGGAGTATTTTTTTTCTTTTTTAAAATTTTTTATTATAGCACCGTGAGACATACAGTTACAAAGGTGTTCATAATTGGTTCTTGGTAATACAGTATTCCAGCACCCATCCCTCCACCAGTGCCCCATTTCCACCACCAATGTACCCCACCCCCCCCCACCCACCCCCAGGCTGCCTCAATAGCAGGTACCCCTGTTTCCTCTCTTTCTCTCTCTGTCTCTGCATCTGTCTCCCTCTTCTTTTTACACATTGTGGCTAGCCCTGCAGATATTTAGAGTTTATCACTTAAGTCTCTTTTGTGTATATTCAATGGTGAGTTTTAATCTGCCATTACCATTTCCCACATTTAATAAAACACTGGTATCTGTTTATATCCTATTAATGAATGCAGTCATTCTATATCTGTCCTTTTCCTTCTGACTAATTTCACTCAGCATGATAGTCTCCATGTCCATCCATTTGCAGGTAAATTTCATAATTTCATCTTTCCTGACAGTTGCATAGTATTCCATAGTGTAGATGTACCAGTTTCTTTAACCAGACCTCTGTTCTCGGGCACTTAGGTTGTTTCCAGATTCTAGCTATAGTGAATAGCGCAGAGATGAATAAAGAAGTACAGATAGTGTTTCTGCTGTGTGTTTTTGGGTCTCTCGGGTATATTCCCAGGAGTGCTGTTGCTGGATCAAATGGGAGCTCAATATCTAGTTTTCGGAGGAATGTTTATGGGAGTATTTAGCATGAAGTTATTAAAGTGACTTTTTCATATCCACCTGCAGGATGCTGAAGACGACCCTGAAAGAACCCACCAGATGGTTTTATTGAGGAAACTTTGCCTACCAATGCTCTGTTTTCTCCTTCACACCATACTACATAGTACTGGCCAGTATCAGGAATGCCTGCAGTTAGCAGATATGGTATCCTCTGAACGACACAAACTGTATCTGGTAAGATCTGGAGCTGGGGCAGTTTTAAATAAACTCTGTAGTAAATTTACTTTTGTGATATGTGTTGAAATTTATTTAGCGCTTAGGTTTTCTTAAAGTCGTGGTGCAGTTTGCTTGTGCTCTGCCCCCGCGCCCAGGATACACACTTTCTCTTCAGCAGTGCCATGCAGACAGTGTGGCTGAAAGGCACTGCACTGGAGCCAGGCTCTAAGTACAAACAGCTGCCTACACAAATCTTCAAGAGAATTTTTGTTCTTAGTTTGAGAATGATATTTTTGATGCTGGGGCTTAAACCAGGGTTTCGTTAAAGGTGATGCATTTGGGCTGGAGTGATAGCCCAGTGGGTAGGGCGTTTGCCTTGCGCGGCGGCCTGTGCCGGCCTGGGTTCGATCCCCAGCATCCCATATGGTCCCCCGAGCACCGCCAGGAGTAATTCCTGAGTGCAGAGCCAGGAGAAACCCCTGAGCATCGCCGGGTGTGACCCAAAAAGCAAAAATAAATAAATAAAATAAAGGTGATGCATTTACCTTCCCATTGACTGCGCAGCAGACCCTAGCCAAAGAGGAATTTCTTATAGTATAAGCTAATCGGCTCAATTGTTAACCAATATTCTTTGTTCTCATTCTTTTGAAAAATCAATCAGGTATTTTCCAAGGAAGAACTAAGAAAATTGCTCCAGAAGTTAAGAGAATCCTCTCTAATGCTCCTTGACCAAGGACTGGATCCTTTAGGATATGAAATTCAGTCATGATTCATCTACTGGGGTATCTCACCAATTAGGATAAATGAAGTTTTTTTGTAAAATGTGCATATTTGTAATTAGTTGGGATTTTATTTTGCATTATCATGGGGGTAAAACGTTTATAAAATTCATACCTTCAGAATTTTGTACTTTTCAGAATACAGTAGTGACACTTTAAAAATGAATGTATTATATCAGTATTTCCCTGTGTTTATAAATAAAATTATGTAAAAATTTAAAATTCTAGGATTATTTCTTTACTTCTTTGTAATAAGTTAAATGTCTTCATCAGAGACAGCTCAAGGTTTTCAGTTCATGCTTTGCATGCAGGGTCCTAGATTTAAACCCTGGACCTCACAATCTTGGAGCACTACCAAAAGGTACTCCTAAGTGCTTGTGCATGGTACAAAAATTAGGGGCGGAGCGATAGCACAGCCGGTAGGACGTTTGCCTTGCACGCAGCCAACCTGGGTTCTATCCCTGGCATCCCATATGGTCCCCTGAGTACCTCCAGGAGTAATTCCTGAGTGCAGAGCCAGGAGAAACCCCTGAGCATTGCCGGGTGTGACCCAAAAAAAGCAAAAAATAAATAAATAAATAAAAATAAATACTTTCAGTATCTTAAATTCATAAAGAGGGGGAAGTAGAATTTTTTTGGGGCGGGTGGAATGCAGCTTGTTTTAGGCCATACCTGACTGTATACTCCGGCCATGCTCGGAACCATATGTTGTGATGGGGATTGAACCCAGTTCTGCCTCATGTAAAGCAAGGGTCTTGGGCTAGAGACAGTACAGATCCCGGTTAAGGCACATGCCTTGCATGAGGTTGACCTCCGTAGCCAAGAATCACCCAGACAGGTTCCCAGCTTCCCTAAGGAGACCAAAAATAAGAGTTGGGGCTGGAAAGATAGTACAGTAGTGTTGGAGGACAGGTTTAGCTATTCTGGGAGTTTTGTTGTTTTGCCCACCCCCAGCTTAATCTATTTAAGCCAAGGTTCATCCTAATGAGACCTCTCTTCTATGTAAACACTGCTAGAGGGTGTGGCAGTTACAGAAGTCACCTTGATTGAATAACTTCTGACTTATACATCTACTAAGACTTCTATGTTTTCTAGATTGGGCACAGCTCCTCTTTATACCCACTGCACCCAGCGTGGGACAGTTAGAATTTACCAGGAGACTACCACCCTGGCTACGCTGAGACTATAGGAAGACTATAGGAAGGATCATACTAGTTTGCTCTAAGCAGGCGAGTGTGACCCTTTCAGTACACGAGAACAAGATACTCAGAATCACCCTGGTGCAGATAATAATAAGGACCTTGTGGGTACCATCTAGATTACATGAAGCTCATGAAGTTAAGATGTATTACTTTATACCAGCCCCTCCTCCAGTGTTTTACATAAGAGATAATCTCCTTAGTCCTTGGCATAACCTTTGTTTATACCTGCAATAGGGTGTGGCACTACACTCTGTTTAGAGTTCTTTGTTGACATGACCCTCCTGGTTGGATTACTTTGGTGTATATAAGGGGCTGACTTGAGGCCCCTTCACTTTTACCTTTTGGGCCTTTTTTTCGGCTTTTGGCTCCTATGGCTTTTGGCTCCTCGGCCTTTTGCTTTTGGCTTTTTGCTCTTTGGCCTTTTGCTCCTTCTTCTGGGTAGGACTCAGCTCAGGTGAGATCCTCTCTCTTTGGTGGGAGACTTAGGCTCTTTTGTATGGTCTAAGTTCGGACCAGAGCTAAAGTTTGTTTATTATATTGGAGTGCTGTGGAAGAGCTTTTGTACTATTAAAAGCCTATTTGGAACTGCACCAGACTCGTGAGTTTTCATCTGTTCTCCCGGCGTCCTCGGAGGTAGAAGAGAACCTCTGTCCTGACACTGTCGGGGACCCCCGGCCGCATTCCCCGACACAGTAGGGGAACCCTCCTTGCATGTGACCAACCTGGGTTTGCTTCCCGGCATCCCATATGGTCCCCTGAGCATTCCAGGAGTAATTTCTTGTTGCAGAGCCAGGACTAACCCCTGAGCATCACCAGGTGTAACCCCAAAACAGCAACAAAGTACCCACGTCAATGAAGAATGTAAGTTAAAAATCAGAATGAACTCTTCTACACAGGCATCACCATGTCAAAAATACAGACTGATCAAAGGACCTGAAGAATTAGCACGGTGGCTTAGAGCATCAGCCTTGTCACATGAATGCAAATCCCTGGGAGTCCCCCTTGGGCCTGGGAGCAAGGCATTCCTGGGCCCTGAGATTTCTGGCTGCAGTCCATTTTGTGTGAGCATCACAAACTGATGTGTGATTTCTGACAAGATCAGTAACTGAAAAAAAGATGCTAATTGATGTTATGAAATGTGCAGTGGTGGAGGGGTGGGTATTTCAGTCACTGTATGACTGAAACCCAAGCACAGTTTTGTAATGGTCGACTGCATGATGATTCAATAAATAAAACAAGTAGGGTAAAAAATGTGCTAGCAGTAGGGCTGCCATGAGCGCCCCAGGTGGGCACTGGAAGTACTACAGTGCAGCAACTCAGCTCGGCTGACTTAAGAGTGTGATCCCTGGGCCGGAGTGATAGTCCAGCGGGTAGAGCGTTTGCCTTGCATGTGGCCAACCCGGGTTCGATCCCGACATCCCATATGGTCCCCGAGCACTGCTAGGAGTAATTCCTGAGTACAGAGCCAGGAGTAACCCCTGAGCATTGCTGGGTATGACCCCACCCAAAAAAAAAGTGATCCCTGCCGAGCAGCACAAATAAAGGAGAGCAAGCCTTGGTGAGCACCTTGGCCTAGTGTCAAAGGCCACAATCTGCTGAGCCACCCCTGTGGAGCGCCACTAACAAAATGCATGTGTCACGGCCAGGTTTAAGTGCAACCTTCACCAACTCCCTAACATGGAGAGTACAAGGAGAATTAAAAAAGTCTGAGAATATAAACGTTTTGGAGGATATGGTATGAACTAATAAAATGCTAGGCATTAACAGAAAATGAACCCTTTGGGAATGTTTTGACTTACAATCATCCATAAATTTCACTTACATATTTACTCAAGAGAATAAAAATACGTTTTGTAGAAGTGCTTATGCAGTTTTGGCCAGGTTCTCAAATTTCTAAGACCATATTTTGTCATTTCAGAATATTCTAATGGCTCTAATTATGACTTAAAAATAGAATAAATCATTCCCTTTGGGGTGGTACAGTTTGTTGAGCCAAGTCGACAATTTGTGAAGAATTCCAGAAGACTGCCATGGCAACAGCAAAAGGATGTACTATAATGGGATTTACTGGCGTTTTGGTAAAATTGATCCATAGTCCTATTTTTCTTTTTTTTTTTCTTTTTTTGCTTTTTGGGCCACACCTGGCAATGCTCAGGGGTTACTCCTGGCTCTGCACTCAGGAATCACTCCTGGCAGTGCTCAGGGGACCATATGGGATGCCGGGGATCGAACCCAGGCGGCACAGGCGGCCACGTGCAAGGCAAACGCCCTACCCGCTGGGCTATCGCTCCGGCCCCCATAGTCCTATTAATAACACCGTTATTGATGATCAAATAACTTTACAGAATGCTTTTCATCTTGTGGACTGGTGAAGAAGTGAAACTTTGAGTTCATGTAAAAATTACCTATATAGTTTGTGGTATTCCTTTTTTTTCTTCCTAGGTGTTTTCTATTTTTAAATGAAAACAGTAAAAAAAAATGGAACCTGTTTTCTTTTTTGACTTCTGCAGAGGATCTGGATTTAATCACTTGATCACTTGAACCGACGATTGCCGGCGGGCCCAGTAACATTTCCATTGGACCATCACGTGCCAATGTAGCCCAATGGCATCTGGTTGATTCAGGAATATGAAGAGCCTCAACCGCCTTCAGGGTCTAACAAAGAGTCTGACCATCTTGTAGGTGGGCGGCCCGTGTTTTGACACCGTGGGATAGCGGTACGGCTCTGTGGGTGTTGTTTTTTCGTTCGGGTCTTTATCGGGGAGAAAAGGCTCAAATTTAAGAAGAGAACCCCAGAGGACACCAAGGAACTCGGCACCGCGCAACAGGGGATACCATCATTGATGACATCGATGAAGTACAACGTGGTCAGACCAATTAAAGAATCGGGACAGAAAGAAAGGAGCTTGTCTTAGAAATTTGAGCTTTCGCCACGTGGGCGGACTCAGAGAAAATCTAACTCCAACTTGCTAAAATGCAGAGAAGGTAAAGAGACCCAAAGAAGAAGAGCAGAAATACTGGAAGACAGAGAGCGGGATGCAGCCCGCTGTCGCAAATGCCAAGATGACTGCCCGGTGATCTATCACATCTCCAGAAAGCAAGGAGAAGATTATCAGTACTCTACTCAAATCTTGATAGCCACACCACTGCCCACATACCAAATTCCACAATATATTCTCCCAACGTTCCCTTCTGAACCAATGCCATCTCATAAGAGAACCCACCCAGACAAATCAGACATCTATTTAAATATTAAATAATCAGAGTGCTTAGGAAGTAAGGACAATCAGAACAGTAATTGCGCTGGGAAGCAGGGAGTACGCTTGCCTCACACACGGCCCACCGGATTTGATCCCCAACATCCCGTTTGGTCCCGGTGCCCTGCTAGAAGAAATTCCTGAGTGTAGAGCCAGGAGTCACTCCTGGGTGTCGCTGGGTGTGGCCCAAACACAAAACAGGAACGCGACAAACATACAAATAAAGTATATTAAAACTTTTAAGGCACCTTCCCCCTCCATTTTGTCGAGCCTGGTGGCCCCCCCAGGAGCTGCCCTGGGGCGACCAGCCATAGCATGCAGTCTCAAACATGGCTGGGAACCTGGAACTCCACTCGCCTGGGCTCAGCTGACCATGGGGCTCCCAGGAGGACAGATGGGTTTTGGGGTGGGCCCATCACCTCTGGGGGGTCCCAGAAGCAGCCAGATGAGACTCGCCCACCACACTAGCCACCACCTTCGCTGTCCGGATGCTGGGATACTACCTCACGACCAGATTAGCAGCAAAAGCAGTTCGAGCACAGGTCGCGCAGTCCATCAAACCAGTGGAAACAGTTATGTCCTTTAATCCACTGTATTCCACGATGTGCAGGAAAGTTTGGCGGGAGGGAGAGATAGAGAGGAGAGAAAAGACATACAGAACCAGCCAAGTAGTTGAAGTGTGGGAGGGGGGGAGGTGGGGACATTGGTGATGGGAGATGGGTTTGGGTGGAGGGGATTGGTGTTGGAACACTGTGGAACCAAAACTGTACATGAGCATCTTGCAATTGTGTGTCTAGAAGTGGTGTAATGAAGTTTGGGAAAAGAAAAAAAAAGAGCTTTCCATAGAGGCAGGCTAGGGGAGGTGGGAGGGAATCGGGGACATTGGTGGTGGGAAATGGGCACTGGTGGAGGAATGGGTGCTGGAACACTGTATGGACAAAACCCAGACATGAACATTTTTGTAATTGTTTATCTCATGGTATAATAAAATACATTAAAAAAAATAAAAATCTTAAAAAAAAAAACTTTAAGGCAAACCAACTCTAGAGCCTTACTAGCCATAATGAGTATGGGGTTCACTGCACTATCTAGTTTTCTGCTAGGTTTGCACTTTTAAAAACAAACCGCTTGGGCCGCAGCGACAGTACAGAGGGCAGGGCTTTTGCCTTGCATGTTGGCCCACACGGGTTCGATCCCCGGCATCCCATACATTGGACCGAGCAACCATCAGGAATAATTCCTGAGGAAGAACCAGGAGCAACCCCTAGGTACTGCCGGGTATGACGCAGAGAGCAAATAGCAAGAACAATATATTAATAAAATAATGCTTCCTCTTTCGTCGAGAGCCACAGACTGCACATCCCACCTCACACGCCTGAGGTCAGCCGGCCAACACGTGCAGTCAACAGACAGGACAGGCAAGAAACCTCAACCATCGCCAAGAAGCTCCGGGACAGCGTCTGCAGGAGACCAGAAGGTCCGGGACAGCGTCTGCAGGGAGACCAGAAGGTCCGGGACAGCGTCTGCAGGGAGACCAGCAGCTCCGGGACAGCGTCTGCAGGAGACCAGAAGGTCCGGGACAGCGTCTGCAGGAGACCAGAAGGTCCGGGACAGCGTCTGCAGGAGACCAGAAGGTCCGGGACAGCGTCTGCAGGAGACCAGAAGGTCCGGGACAGCGTCTGCAGGAGACCAGAAGGTCCGGGACAGCGTCTGCAGGAGACCAGAAGGTCCGGGACAGCGTCTGCAGGAGACCAGAAGGTCCGGGACAGCGTCTGCAGGAGACCAGCAGCTCCGGGACAGCGTCTGCAGGAGACCAGCAGCTCCGGGACAGCGTCTGCAGGGAGACCAGCAGCTCCGGGACAGCGTCTGCAGGAGACCAGAAGGTCCGGGACAGCGTCTGCAGGAGACCAGCAGCTCCGGGACAGCGTCTGCAGGAGACCAGCAGCTCCGGGACAACGTCTGCAGGAGACCAGCAGCTCCGGGACAGCGTCTGCAGGAGACCAGCAGCTCCGGGACGTCGTCTGCATGAGACCAGCAGCTCCGGGACAGAGTATGCATGAGACCAGCAGCTCCGGACGTCGTCTGCATGAGACCAGCAGCTCCGGGACAGAGTATGCATGAGACCAGCAGCTCCGGGACAGAGTATGCATGAGACCAGCAGCTCCGGGACAGAGTATGCATGAGACCAGCAGCTCCGGGACAGAGTATGCATGAGACCAGAAGCTCCGGGGGCGGCGTCTGCATGAGACCAGAAGCTCCGGGGCAGCGTACGCAGGAGACCGGGCAGGGGCTGAGGAAACCAGCTCCGACAGCCCGGGCGCAACGCGCCTGCGCAGAGTGGCGGCCGCCCCGCCCGCAGCTCGGGGCGGAAGCGCTGGCTGCTCCGTCACGTGACCGCGGCGGCCGCGGGGCGGGGCGCGCGGGACTTGCCGCGTCGTCGCCCGCTGAATGGGCGGCGGCGGCGCGTGTGCGCGGCGGCGGCGGCGGCTCTGCGGGGCCGCTCTGGGTGCATGCCCTCCCTGAGTGGAGGCTGAAGCCCGAGCTCGAGCACGCGGCGGCGGAGGCGACGAGAGGGAGCGGGGGGGCCGGTCGGGCTGGCGGGGAGCCGCCGTGAGGACCATGGACTCGTTGGCCGAGCGCGTGCGGAGCAACGGGCGCATCGCCGCCGGACTCCTGCTCAACCTGCTGGTGTCCATCTGCATCGTGTTCCTTAACAAGTGGATCTACGTGCACCACGGCTTCCCCCAACATGAGCCTGACGCTGGTACACTTCGTGGTCACCTGGCTGGGCTTGTATATCTGCCAGAAGCTGGACATCTTCGCCCCCAAAAGTCTGCCCCCTTCCAGGCTGCTGCTGCTGGCACTCAGCTTCTGTGGCTTCGTGGTTTTCACCAACCTCTCTCTGCAGAACAACACCATCGGCACCTACCAACTGGCCAAGGCCATGACCACGCCGGTGATCATAGGCATCCAGACCCTCTTCTACAAGAAAACCTTCTCCAGGAAAATACAGCTCACGCTGGTGAGTAGCTGCAGCCCGCGAGGCGCGCCTCTAGCCTCCCCAACTGCTTTCTCCCCGGAAATTTGAATGTTTAACCTCCGCCACACTCTTTCCCGTCATCCCGAAATCCACCTCTGACTCATCTCTGAGCGAGTGAACTTTAGTCTTTTTGTGGGGAGGTGAAGCAAAATGGATCTTGTCACTCTGGGCTCTTAGCCAAGAAGCCTGTGTTTGTGTATTTAACTGGTGGTACTCCTTAAGTCATCTTAAGAAGACATCGTAAAAGAAATCTGTGTTGGGTGGTGCAATTTGATTGTTTCCGAATGTCTGCAAAGTCGCAAACCTTTCTCCTTCCCCCAGGAGAATTAAATCATGGAAGCGTTAAAGGTTTAACTCAGGACAGAAATATCAGATTATGTCTGTAGGGACGTGTACAGCAGAGATTTCTGCATCTTTCGATTGAAAAGAAATAGACTAAACTAATTTTAGCACTCAGTAGCTTGCAGTGTTTAAAATCTTAATGGTTTGTGTTACGTATATTTTTTTCTTCTATAGTTTTAGTTACTTTTATATGCACATGCAAAATGAGCATGAATTGATGTTAACTAGATTTTGAATAGAATTAAATTTGAACATGTAGAGTTATATTTCACTTTAAGCAAATAGGATTATCAGGATTTTCAAGTGAAAAAAAATTTTATAGCTGTTTATTATTTCCCAGTGATGCTTTTATGATTAACCTGTGATTAACACCATGAAAGGAATATTAAGTTTGTCTCATGATTTAATCTGAACGACATTTACCTCTTTTTCTTTGCAGATTCCTATAACTTTAGGTGTAATCCTAAATTCTTATTACGATGTGAAGTTTAATTTCCTGGGAATGGTGTTTGCTGCTCTTGGTGTTTTAGTTACATCCCTTTATCAAGTGGTTGGTAATTTTTTTTTTCTTATGTGCCTTTTAGCAGATTTCGTAAATTTTGAAGCTGTGTCCCAAGGTTTAAAAAATACAGTATAGAGACAATAGGCTGTTGGGAAGAAAGCGTAAATGCATAACTTGTCTGACTCGAGGTGAAGAAAAGAAAGCAGACAGAAGCTTGGGTGTATGATGCTCACCAAATACCTTCCTACCTGTTTGTAGAAGTGTAGAATACGCCTGCGTAATAGTCCGAGTTCGGGCTGACATTCCATTATTTGCTGGGAAATCTTTCCAAAATGAATAGTAAGACTTTTTCACTTGCGAACTGCGTTCACTTGTCATATTCTCACTTGCTCTGTAATTATTAATGCAAGGGAGTGTGTACACTTCCCAAAAAATTCATCAGGAAGGAAATTTCACCCATAAATCTCTGCTTCAAAAAATAAGCTGTTGTTACAGTTTCCTGGGTAGCTGGTAATTATATTGTATCTAGAGCACTACTTATAGCAACGAGTATTTCACTTGTGCTAGCACAGAGCCTTGCTTATAGCAGGCATTCATTCATAGTTTGTTCATGGGTACACTTCTTTACCAGTAAGGGACAAGTAAAGTTCTTGTTTCTTATGTAGTAGGGGAGAAAATAACTCCTAGTCAGGTACAGTGAAACAGTATTTTCTCTATGCTGAAAACCTTGCCCTGGACCTGCTGGGCGTTCCTGTGGGAAACACAGAATGTGTTACTAGTTTTACTTTTTCACAAACATCTCCGATATAAACTAAATCGATAAACTAAATCCTTCTTGTTCTGACTGTTAGGTGTTCAATACTACAACCTTTGCATCTTAATTTTTTGGTACTGATCACTTCAGGGATATTAGTGTGAGGGGGAAATCTGAACTGAATATACTTCTTAATGGCGGGAGGCATTTCAAAGCAGTGACCAGGGCA
>JAJIBD010033538.1:7500-54829 GCA_021461705.1 Cryptotis parvus | reverse complement strand
GCTCGTCCCCAGAGATTCAGTTTCAGTGATCCCAGAGAAATACTCCAAGATAGGAGGATTACAGGGCTGAAACAAACAGGTGAGGCCACAGAAAAAAGAATGTATAGGCAGCTTCTCATCAGTGATGAATTCTTCCTGACTCAGAGGCATCTTCCCAAAATGAATGACCTTTGTACATATTGGCATTCACATAACAGGAAAATGATGTCACGTACCTAAAAAAACATCACTACTTGAGAAGATAGGGCAGATATGAAAACTTGATTACCCGATTCAAAAAGTATATAAAGTACTGGTCGCCTCTAAGACAATTAACACGAATATACATTGTCTCATTTTACCATAAATTATGAAAAAAGGAATGAAAAAATGTCAAGCTAAGCAATTAGCACACCTAAAAGAGAATGTACCAACTAATTTTTTATGCGAGCAATGGATCAAAATAGACCTGCCTTCTATCAAAGATAAGTATACACAAAATAAACAGTGTTAAGTGCTTTGAAAAGTTTTTTGGCAAGAAAATGAAGATAACATGATAAAAGCTGGTAGGATGTATTTTTAACAAAAGATTTGTTCCAAGGCAAAAACTTTTAGAACATTGTTTTTATAATATTTAGAAATAAAGATAAGATATAAGAAGATATTTTAAGGGGAGTTGACTGTATTTTGAATAAACAATGTTATGGGATTGGAGTGATAGTACAGAAAGTACGGTACTAGCCTTGCCTGTGGCTTATCCGAGCTTGATTTCCAGCACCACATAGGCCCCTCAAGCATCAGCAGGAGTGATACCTGAGTACAGAGCCAAGAGTGAGCCCTGAACACCACTGGGTTCCACAAAACAAACGAAATAATAATAATTTCATTTTAGTAAATGAAATATCAAAGTCACAAGGAATCAAATGGAACATTAAATCTGAAATATACAGAGTTGACACATTTCTTTTTCAGAAAATAAAGAAAGAAAACGAAAATGAGAAAAGGGAGAGAATAGAAGTAGCAGAAGAAATCAGATATCTAGATAATTGGCTTTTTTAAAAACAGAAAATAGGGGCAGGAGGCGATAGTCCAGGGGTAGGGCATTTGCCTTGCAGGCAGCCGGCCCCTGCAGGCCTGGGTTCAATCCCGGCATCCCATATGGTCCCCTGAACACCGCCAAGAGTAATTCCTGAGTGCAGAACCAGGAGAAATCCCTGAGCCAGGTGTGATCCCCACCCCCAAAAAAAAAACCAGAAAATAGAATAACCCAGAATAGAGTCATTTAAAAAATAGGACTTTTAAGCTTACAAAGTTCTCCATTTTATTTTCAGTAATAGCTGAATGTAGTTCATTCATCACCATACCCAATTGGGACTTGCTTATCTCAGGAGTCAAATATAAGAATAACCGCCTAAGTTTCCTGCCTTAAAGGAGATGTATATTTATATTTATTAGTTAGAAATATGTTAAAATTATATTTATTAGATGTAACTTTGAGAAAATCACAGAATCAAAATATATTTGGATATCAATAAACAATCATAATAATGACAAGAGTAACAACTTAAATATATTGAACATTTTCTATGCATCAAAGACAAGGCAAAGTATTATCCCATTTAATAGTAACCAACAACCCTATAAGCAAAATATTATCACTTCTGTTCTATTGATTAACAAGGATTTATGATTGGTCAAAGATCACAAACAGAAATGATGAAAAGAGCAATTTGAGCTTAGTTTATCTTTTCTTAAACCATGTCATTTCATATGATCACTATCTATCACTATCTTCCCATTAATCATCTATTTGCTAGAGACGGGCACCAGTAATATCGCCATATGTCCTGTCTCATGCTAGTAGAACCCAAAGGCATCCACTTGTTGCAAGAACATAAAGAGCCTCAAACCATTATATTAGGTCACGGGAATGACCTAATATAAATATTACTGGTATTTGGCATATCAAATACTACACGAGCAGCTAGCCAGGCTTGCTGTGCGGGTGACATACTGTTGTAGTCACCTCTAAATAAAGCATTTATTGATGAACCAGCGCGGCCGCTAGCCGCTAGTCTGGTCTGCTGGGTGGAGTTGGGACGAGAGGGAAGTCCAGATGTGGAAAATGGTGGGGCCTCATGGAGTAGGGGAGGGTTGGTCTGGCTTGTTGTGAGGCTCTGCCAGGTGGCATGCCAGGGCTAGAATCCGCCATGCCTCCCGGGCACCTCATGAGCAGCTGGGCACAGGGAGAGCAAGTAGCAGCTCTGCCCCCATGTCTGAGAGTCACTGGTTCAGCATACCTGGGCGGGATTGAAAAAAAAAAAACTGCTGCAGGGTGACTGTCGATGATCTGGGCTGTGATAGTCTAGTCTGCTGTGTGGAGTTGTGGCGAAAGGGAAGTCCGGATGTGGAAAATGGCGGGCCCCATGGAGGAGGGGGAGGGTGGTCTGGCTTGTTGTGAGGCTCTGCCAGGTGGCAGGCCAGGGCTAGAACCCGCCATGCCTCCCGGACACTTCATGAGCAGCTGGGCACAGGGAGAGCAAGTAGCAGCTCTGCCCCATTTCATATGATAATGGTTCCAAAAGTCCAAATTGTCCTGCTATGAGTGTTTATTTCCAGATAAGTTTTGTGGTCACTCCAGTGCTCTTACTTGTAGATGAAGTCAATGAAGAATCAGAAGAGACTGAATCTCCAATGAGAAATCAATGTTAAAGGCCTTTGTCCTATTGTATTTTTGGTTTTGTTGTTTTTTTTTTTTTTTCTTTCTTTTGTTTGTTTTGGGGCCACAACCAGTGGTGCTCAGGGCTTACTCCTGGCAATGCTTGGGCTACCATCTGGGATGCCAGAGATCAAACCCTAGGTTGGCCATGCTCTAGGCAAGTGCCCTATCTGCTGTACTATCACTATAGCCCCACACTCTATTGTTTTTATTAGCTTTATATGATATATAAAGATATGCAGCTCATTACTGACCACAGAAATAATGTCTAAAAAAAAAAAAAAAAAAAAAAGGGCCGGAGCGATAGCCCAGCGGGTAGGGCGTTTGCCTTGCGGCCGGCCCATGCCCGGCCCAGGGTTCGATCCCCGGCATCCCATATGGTCCTCCGAGCACCGCCAGGAGTAATTCCTGAGTGCAGAGCCAGGAGAAACCCCTGAGCATTGCCGGGTGTGGCCCAAAAAAGCAAAAAAAAAAAAAAAAAAAAAAAAAAAAAAGAAATAATGTCTATTAACCATTAAATAAAACTTAATAGTGATCAAAACCTAATAGTGAGTATAAGTGAAACGACTGACTGCTCCAAATGAAGAAGAGATGAAAAGAGAATTTAGTGGATAGGTAGAAGATGGACAGATTGAGAGAAAAAAATCTGACTTAAACTGCCTGAGCAGATTCCAACTGATCACACAAACTAAAGCCACTGGACAGAGCCCATAATATATCAGAAAGGTCATTAAACTGTCCAAAAAAAATGTTCTATCTCCAGATTTGTCTCTACCTTTTGATGGCATATACCATCAAAACCTTGGTTTTGACAATCAGTTTGGCTCGACAATCAGTTACTTTGGTTACAAGTGCCTTAGTACACAGCCTGTGGTCCCATTATTTAGAAAGTACCTATTGCTGTGATTTGTACCCAAGCCCTCCAAGTTGCTTTTTATGTAAAATGTCAACTAAACTCCCTGAGTCCATTGGCAAATTGAAAGAAAAACACTGACTTCCTCCAGGTGAATATAATAGAACAGAAAACTATGTCGATAATATGATAGAGGAGGAGAGGGAACTCTCCTAAAACAACATATGAATATACCTCCAAAAAATAGAATAGACCCGTATGTCAACCAAAACTTAGTAAAAATGACCAACACTTTTGCATAGCCCAATAAAAGTATTTCTAGGGTAAAAAAATACATAAGTATCTGTCTGAGCCTAAAACAGGTGATCTAGAATAAGAGATCCTTGTCAAGACCCTGAAGGAACGGTTTGAGGCTCTTCATATTCCTGAATCAACCAGATGCCATAGGGCTACATCGGCAGGTGAGAGGGTCCAATGGAAATGTTACTGGTGCCCGCTAGAGCAAATCGATGAATAACAGGATCAAGAATTAGAGATTAAAAAATCGGGCTACTTCAGACTTTTCCTCTGAAACAGTTTGTTCTAAATGAAAATGAAGAAGCATCCTCCCCTACACAATATTCTCCTGAAGTCTCCAAGTGAGTATACGCAGAGAATGCTTTTTTCAAGTCCTCTTGTTTTGGGGGCGCTGCTGGGGTCCCCAACAGTGCCGGGAAGTGAGTTCCCTTCTACCTCCGAGCCAGCGGGGAATGGATGAACACTCAGGAATCCAATGCAGTTTTAAGTCTTTACTTATCACAGGTTCAGGCATACAAATCCACAATAGGAAAAACCCTGTGCTTAGGATTCCTGGCTAGAACCCCAGCCACGTGAAGCCCAAAATGGTGGCCAACATGTGTAAAGGCCCTGTAAAGAGGAGACAAAGACAAGACTCCCAAGAAGGGTGCGAGCTCACAAAGAGAGAGCCCCAAAGAGAGCAGGAGAGAGGAAGCAGGCTAGTTTTATACCCTGCAATTCAGACCTCCCTCCCACTATTATGGAAAGCAGGGAGGGTTAAATTCTCTCAGGTAATTTCTCCCAACACCTCACCTAGGCCCTTTTATATGCTAATGTCTTGAGCCAAGATCTGCCTGGAAAAGTCTTTATAGGGTAGAGAAGAGGGTTTCCGAGATGGCGTGTCTCTGTACCAAAGTCTAATGCTAGTACCAGTTAAATATTTCTCCAAGCCTTCACAAGTCTCGTCTACTTCAAGGTGGTTTTGTATTTTAGTTGCCTTTGAGTTATCAGGGGAGCCATGCTTGCTTGCTTGGAGGCAAACAGCATTTCTCTCTGGTCTAATTATTTAGGGATCCAACGTGGCCAGGCAAATATGCCGGTAAGATCTAGCTAGTTCCACAATGATTGTGGTAGCATGAGAGAATATTTATACCAGCTAGTACAGAATACATGGTCAGATAAGACTGCCACATTTAGACTACCCCCTTATCTACGAAGTGATTTGCAGGCTGCAATTCAGAGCAGATGCAGAGGCTCTTAGAGGAGTCCTGCAACTCTTGCATAAATGAAAAAAGAATATTAAATATCAACTTGTTTATGTATATACTTTTATTTGTCTCACAGCTTTCATTGAACATAATACTATTATTGTTTTACAAAAGAAGACACTGTTTAACAAAATAAGAACATGAGTTTCAGAGTTGCACCACTAGAAAGTAGCAGTTTGTTATTTGTGCCCATGCAATCCAGCTTTTGTGTATGGACTATTAGCAGTTAATTGTTTGAAAGCTAAAAGATTGCATAAGTAATCAGTAATGTACAAGTAATATGCCAATGATAATCCCAAGATCAGTCCATTTTGTAAAATTCTGTCTATAGCTCAATTTTTAGCTTAAACATCATTTCTTCTGGGAAATCCTCATTGTGACCTTTTTCAGACTGGTTCTACCTGTTAGTATATAATGAGGAAATAAGATTTCTGGTATTTAGAACAAAGGATATTTAATAAGGAATCAGTTATAAATGCAAGGAAAAGGGTATAAAAATAAGTAGGGAACAGTTAGGCAAACAATAACATGGTAATAACAGCAGGAAGTTACTATGATCTTTATAGTGTGAAAGGACAATGTCAGTGTCATAAGCATTGTTTCAGAAAACACTACTCTTCAAAGGAAGCTCTCAACAGACAGGAGTAATTAACTAACAGGAAATAGAAGCCCATAGGAGATGGAATAATTGCTAAAGATTCCAGAGGAGGCAAATAGGAAAGGGAAGAAACTGTTTTGCTTCTTTTTTTCCTTCACTTTGCTGCCACTGCCTGTCATTGGAAGCACTCAGCAGAAAGGTTTCTGAAGAAGGAATCAGTGTAACATTGTTCTCTTTGGCTCAGGACTGAAAAAGGAAGAGATGTGAATGCAAAAATTCCTTAGTACACCATCAAATGCCCTCTTGTTTTCCTATGGTGACTTGTTTCTTTCCACTGTCTCTGCAACAACCAATGCAAAGCAACATGATGACCCTTCTGGACTGTAAGCCCATAGCCTCAGGTTGCTCTTCCTATTTTATTCACCATCACATTCACACCAAGACCATATTTTATTGGGGTGGCTCTTCATCAGCATAGCAAAAGTATTCAGATGGCAGATGTGAATTACCCTAATGAAGTGTAACTTTCTCACTGTGGAAATATTACACCATGTCCAATCCTCCTTCTTTCTTCTCTGCTTGTGACATTCTCAGAACTTTCCTAAGATTCAAGGGTCTCATATCATTGTCTAACCTACTCATATCTACTCCTACACGTCTCTTCACTATCCTTCACTGGCATTTCCTCCAACAATATCTTTTATATTTCTAGACATATTGTGATAGACTTTTTTTGGAAAGCACGCCTAACCATATCTTTCTAAAGAGGAAAGAATGTGTATGTCTTACTTATTGCTATAGTCTTGTGAATCACTATAACACCTTGTACATAGATGGCATTCAACACATATTTAATGAATAATTGTCAAATATTTGAAGGAATGAATTAACGCCACACAATAAATTTTACCAAGTCATAGTCATAAATATATTTGGAACAAGCAATAAATAACACAACTTCAAATAAGAACTATGAGTCATCTTGTTCTCATAAAAAAAGAATTCTGTATTCATCATAAAGGTGAATGATATCCAAATATTCCTCGACTTGACATACTAAAAACTCCTAGAATTCTTCTTTGGTTTCCTAGCAAAGATAAACACTTTTAAGTTGGCATTTCCAAATTTTCACATTTTCACTATTCACTGAATGATGTGTATATTCAACACACAGGGAACAAAGAATCAGACTGCAAAAGGTCAGAAGACAGATTATTAGCTGGCTTGTTCTTGTAGTCAGGGAACTAAACACTATAGAATCCAATTTAACTACCCCTCTTCCTGTTGGCCCTTTGTTTGAGTCTGACTTCTCCTCCTTATTCAGAGAGGAAAACATTTAAAATATCTGAATCAAAGCTGAGATTACTAAATCTAAGCACACAGTGCTACAGGGTACTAGCAATTTTCTTTCATCTTATTCCACAAAAACCCAGAGCAAGATAAGAAGATAGGATGTCAGGAGAAATAATAGGCATCATGTTAAGTGCCAACCTCTTTTAAAAGTCTTCTTTGCCACTAAGATTAACCCCTTCCTAAGATAAAATTCTGAGTTAGGCAAGTACTAGGTGCTTTTGTGCAAAATTTCTGAAAAGTTTAGACTTACTTTGAATAATGACTATGCATTCACTCACTGTTTCAATGTCGGTTATCTTTCTGAAATTAATTATATATAATAAGTTAAGAAAAACACAATTGTTCTCTTCAACCTTTGTTTCTTACAAATTGGTAGGTAAATTCACAGCTTTAATGAGATTTGAGCTCAATTTCTTTGGCATGATGACTTCAGAGGGGATGCTGTGAACTTCATGGGGGAAGTACATAATGTTGAGTTATCAACTATTTCAATATACAACAGACACTGGTGCTCAATTCCCAGCTCATTCAGGACAGTAGAAATTGCAAACCACAACAATAATCAATGTTTTTATTCATTTATAAAGTGAAATATTTACATATAAAATCATATGGATTTAATAATTTGGTCTTTTGGATGATACTGTGTCATTCTGTCATAAAGAGATCATGCCTCTTGGGATAAAATGGATGAAACTTGAGGTGCTCATATAAAGTGAAATAGGTAAAGAAGTAATAAATAATTTTCTAATGGCTCTCCGCACATGCAAAATATTAATCACTAAGGTCACAATTGGCTAGAAACAACAAACTCCTCTACTCAATGAAAATATTACTATGATTACTAGAGGAAAAGTTTAGAGGACACGAAAGAAAGAGTAAGTGAGTCTTTTGGTAATGAGATGGCATCAGATCTTGGTTGTGGAAGAGGTGTGGAAGAGCTCCAGATCTCTACAGTAACACTTCTGTAGAGATCTGGAGCTAAACCTCTGAAATTCTATAATATTGTAAGTCGGTGAAAAGGAAACTAATAAAAGAAACACCTTGTTTCTATCAATTTACTCACTGCTTTTAAATAATGAATCACAGCCAGGGATGTGACTCTGTAATAGAACATTTACCTTGCATGTGTGAGACCCTGTGTTCAATTCTCAGCACTGCAAAAAATATAAAAACAAAAATTAGATGTACAGAGTCTCCAAAGGTAATGATTTTTTATTATATTGTCACTATCTAGTTCCTTAAATATGTAACTTGTACATGTTTTAATTTTTATAAATATCACCTTATTCCTAGACATATTAATATATTCTGAAAAGTAGCAAAATCTTCAAGTTAGTTCTTGAGTCCTATTGAAATAATCCTAGTCATCTTTGACAGTAACTTTATGTTCAAATAGAAAATTTCTGATGCTTATCTTACACTTTTCCTGAAATCAGCCTCTTCACCAAAGCGCGATGGTTAATATGGAGTGGAACCGTGAGCAAGTAATGCTCATTTGCCGCTTAGGATGTTCTATGCCTTTACTGGAAGCAAAGGTAGGAAATAAGCAATTTTGAAAAGGATAAAGCTGGATAGAGGATACCATTGTTCATAAATCACTAGTATCGAATTCAGAATCAGAACTAATGGATTTTTCACAAACCTGAATTGCAAATTGACAGTACAGGCATACATACATCTGGAAAAAATTCTGGTTGCAGAAAAATAGGAGCATTTAATTTTTTAGAATAAAAAGAAAGAGGGGATGGGATCAAGACAGAGAGATGGGATAGTTATCTATTAATTAGAAAAAATTAAAATACACTTGTTATATATTGATGTATTGTGTTTATATTCTAAATAGATAAATATGTATACATATTGAGGAAATTCAACTTTACTCTCAACATACATGATACATAAGCAACAAGTCCAATGAAGTCATTAACAGAAATAAACATTTAATAAGGAAAATTTTACTTGTAATGAATTTGTATAAAGACACGGTGATTTGTAAATTTATAATTGAGTCTCAGACAAACAATGATCCAACACCAATGCTACCTCCAGGGCCTATTTTTCTACCATTTTCCCCAGGATCCCTCCTGCTCTCTAGCCTTCCTCCTTGAGAGCAACATTTCTAACTTTTGTTTTATCAGTTTGATTCTAATGTTTTCAGCGTTGTTGGCTCTGAATTAGGATTAGATATATACATATACCACACCTCTGTACCAATTGATCTGAGGCCCCGAGCCCTAACCCTGTCACTGCTCATCTTCTTCTTGCTTCGCCCCTAAATTTCTTTCTCATTTCTACAATCTAGTATCAGGGTAATCTAGATATTCCCCTTTATTTTTTCTATTTCCTCATCCTGTTATTTTATATACACAAGTGAGTGAGATTGTCTAGTATGTGTGCCTTTGACTTTTATCATCTTCATCTGATATAGCCCCATTTGTTTATTTTGTTTCTGGCAGCATAATCATATAACTGAAAATACCTTTGAATTCAAATCTTAGAGCATACTGCCAATATTTTCTTCAATGTATTTTGTGGATCCTGCTATGATTTCAAGGTCTTTGATTCACTTTAAATTGGCTTTGGTGTAAGGCTTAAGTTAAAGATTCTGATTTATATTTTGCTTGTAATTATACAGATTTGCCATTTCTATTTGTTTAAAAGGCTGTTTTTATTCTTCTTTATGTCCACAGATCTTTTATTAAAACTAGTTGACCACAGATCTATAGGCTTGTCTTTAGGTACTCCCAACCCATTGTTTAGAAAGCTGATCCTTATTCAAATATTATGCTTTTTTTTATCACTATGGCTTTATAGTATGATTTCTAATTCAGTCATTAAATACCTCCTGATTGTTTATTGCTCAGTATGGTTTGATCAAGTCAAATCTATTTTTTGATTTCCCACGATTTACAAAGTACAAAGTCTTTCACAGTACAATTGTTACAATCATTTATTTTTCAACACCAATCCCATCACCAATGTGCTCTCTCCACCAAAGATCTTTGTTTCCTACCCTCCCCTCTTCCCCATGCCTGTTCCCTTAGCTGGCACTAATTATATTGATTATTGCAATGTACAAACAGTAATGGTATTGATAATGTCACAAGCTTTTCCTGGGTTGCTATGTGTGAATTTGGATCATCATTATTTCAGGTTTTCACAACTACTGTTTGGACCTATCCAGAGCCTATACTGAAAATCTAATTGATATAGTTTGTTAAATCTAATTTGCTAATATGTAGAAAAAATATATTCTTAGAAGAACGTTAATAGGGATTATTAAATCTCACCCTGGACCCATTTGATCCCCCTGTATAAGAAATTACTGCCATGTTCTTACAGAGTATAGATAGTACCTACACACTTTTTTTTTGAGAATTCACGCAGGGCAGGCCTGTAGCATGCCTGCAGTTTATTGGTCTCCTTGGAGATTTCTAGATGCGTGTCTGGTCTATGGCTGGAGTGAGGTTGCAATCTATTCAGATCTTTTGTGATTCCATACATGTCTTATTATTGACTATTCCAAGTTCCTTGAGTAATATAATTTGAATTTGAATGGGTATTGTTTTAAATATATATAATAATTTATATCAGATGGTCATTTTGACAATATTGATTCTTCAAAACCACTATCATGAATATTTTCTCATTTCCTAAGGCCTTTTATCTCTTTCTTATGTGACATGGTTTTCATAGTTTAGATCTCACGTACTTGTGAGAAGCTGATTCCTAGGTACTTGAAATTTTTAGACACTGCTGAATGGAGTGGACTCTGATCATTTCTTATAGAAATTATCTTACTTTCATATAGAAATGTAACATATTTTTGTTTGTTGACTTTGTAGCCAGCTACATTTTTATACAGGTTTGTTTCTATACTAGTCTTTGGTGAACTGTTCTAGGTCTTCTGTGTATGTTATCATGTCTTAACAAAAATAGTAATAATTTGACTTATCTAATTTACTTCAAATCAAAAGGAAAAATTATTTTTCTTACCTGATTGCTATTGCTAGGACTCCTGATACATAATTGAATATAAAACACACATCTTTGCCCTTTGTCTTATCTCACAGGCACAGTTTATCAGCATTGACAGTGATACTGGCTGGTGGGTTTGTGGGTTTTGGATGACCATTACTGTATTGACAAAGGTTCCTTTGACCGCTATTTTATTGAGGATTATTTTTATCATGAATTGTTGGATCTTGTCAAAATTCATTCTGTATATTTATGCTCATATGAGTTTTTTTCTCTCCTTTCATTGATATGATGAACTATATTAATTGATTTTCCTATGTTAATATCCCTGGGATCCCACTTAATCATAGTGTATGATTTTTTTGTTATGCTGCTATTTGATTCAATTTTCTAAAATTTGGGGGATTTTTGCATTGGTGTTCACCCAGGTAATTGGTCTGAAACTTTTTGTTTCTAATATTATTTCTATCTTTTGGGTACCAGTTGACTTCATAGAAATTGTTAGGGAAGATTCTTATTTCTTCAATAATTTAGAAGGAATTAAGCAAAAAAAGTCTTCTGACAGCTTGATAGAAGTCACCAGTGAACCCATTTGGACCAGAGCTTTTATTCTTAGGAAGATTATTAATTACCATTCCAAATACCTAACTTGTGATTGACTTGTTCAAATTTTCTGCTTCCTCACTGTTCAGTTTTGGGAGATAACATATAATAACAATATGTCTATCTCTTCTAGGTTCTCAGGAAAAAGTTTTTCATAATAACCTCTCATGTTATTTTGAATTTCTGAGGGGTCTGTTATCATTTCTGTCCTTTCTTCACTGATCTGATTTATTTTGGCATTTTCCTTTTTTTCCCTTTGTGAGTCTAGCTAAATGTGATTCTATCTTACTTATTCTTTTTAAAGAACCAGATCCTGGTATTGTTAACTTGTATTCTTTCTTGATTTCTTTATTAATTTGTATTGTACTGCAGTTTTATTTTTTCATTCTTGTTTAAGAATTTCTTTACCTTCCTCCTCCAGGTATTTAAGATGTGTTTTTAGTTTTTTGATTTCATTGCTCTTATTCTTCCTTATGTAGATCTGTATTGACTATGAATTTCCCCACCCTAGTAGAGTTTTTGCTTGGCCTCATAGATGCAGATGTTTTGTCTCTTCATTCTCATTAGTTTCAAGGAATATTATTGTTTTTTTTCCTTGATTTCCTCTTTGAACAAGGTATTATTTATCAGTGTCTTGTTCAACTGCTAGTTATTGGAGTTTTTCCCCATCGTCTTTTTATGGTTTTTCTACCTTCATAGAGTTATGGTCTGAGAGGATGCTTGATACGATTTCTATTTTTATAAATTTATGTATGAGATATGCTCCCCATATGTATTCTATCCTGGAAAATGTTCCATATACACTAGAAGAGAGAAGAGCGTGTATTCAACTATTTGAGGACAGACGGTCCTGTACACATTCATTAATGCAACTTTTTCTAACTACTAATTTAGTCCTCGAGACTCATAGACATGGGGCAGAGCTGCTACTTGCTCTCCCTGTGCCCAGCTGCTCACGAGGCACCGGGAGGGGATAGCGGGTTCTAGCCCTGTCCCACCACCCCAGCAGAGTCTCTCAACAAGCCAGACAACCCCCCACCCCATGAGGGCCTCCATTTTCCACATCCAGACTTCCCCCTCGTCAGAACTCCACCCAGCAGATGAGCCTATCACAGCCTGACTTGCAAGGCCGCAAGCGGCCATGCGGTTCATCAATAAATGCTGGATTTAGAGATTACTACAAGAGTATGCTACCCCGCACGGCAGAGCCCTGGCAAGATACCCGTGTTGTATTTGATATGCCAAATACCAGTAACAATTATAGACCTCATTCCCATGACCTGATGGAATGGTTTGAGGCTCTTTTATGTTACTGGAGCAAGCAGGTGCCCTTGGGCTTTACTTGCATGAGACAGGACATATGGAGATGTTACTGGTGCCCGCTCCAGCAAATCGATGATGAACGGGAAGACAGTGATACAGTGAATTTAGTGCTCTTATATCTTTGCTGATCTCCTGTTTAGTTGATGTGCCTAATGGTGAAAGTAGGGTGTTGAAGTCTCCACTACTCCTGCATTTCTGTCAATGTGTTTCCTTAGGTATATGAGCAGAAGCTTTAAAACTTTTGCTGACACTTCATCTGGTGCATATTTGTTGATGGGAGTTAGTGCTTTTTGATCTATTGCTCACTTAATCAATAAATAAGGTCATCCCTGTCTCTAAGTACTTTATTTAGATTGAATACAATTTGGTATGATAAAAGTATGGCTGTCTCAACTTTGTTATTTTTCTACCATTGGCTTGCACCATTGTTTTCCCTATTTTCACACTGAGCCTGTATTTATCCTATGAATTTAGGCGTATTTCCTATAAGCAGATAATAGATGGATTTTTCCATATCCATCCAGCCAGTCTATGCCTGTTGACAGGAGAGTTTAGTCCACTGACATTCAGAGAGATTATTGATATAAAAAGCTGGGTTGCCATCTTCTGTGCGGGGTTTAATTGTTTTTGCAATTGGCCATTTACTTTTTATAGGAGGCCTTTCAGTAATACTATCAGGATTGGTTTAATTATAGCAAATGTCATCAGCTCTTATTTGTTTGAGAATATTTTTAATCCTTCTCTCAAATCTAAATAACAGGTTTGCGGGTAGTGGACTCTAGGCTAAAAGGTTTTTTTTCCCATTTAGTACTTTAAATATGTCATTTCACCGTTCTCTTGCTTGTATGGTTGCATATGGTAGATTTATTATTTTCTCATTTTATTTCCCTTTATTTAAGTTTTTTCTTCTCTCTGTATGCTTTAAGTAGTCTGTCTCTCTGTATTCTTTGCCATATTGATTTTTATATGTCTTTGTGTGTGCTCTGTTTGAGTCTCTTTTGTTTGGTATCCTTTGGGCTTGAATCTGTGAAGTTTTTCTCCAGAGATTAGGGAAATTCTTTTTCTTTTTTAAATTGAATCACCATAGAATACACAATTATAAATATTTTTGATATATCTCGAATACAATATTCTACACTCATCTCTTCAACATTACTCATTTTCCATCACAAATGTTCCCAGTTTCTCTTCTGCCCACCTCCCCCAGCCCTGCCAACTTCCAACACTTTTCTTTCTCTCTCTCTCTCTCTCTCTCTCTCTCTCTCTCTCTCTCTCTTTTGCTTTTTGGATCACATTCAGTGACATTCAGGGGGTTACACCTGGCTCTTTGCTCAGGGAATTACTCCTGGCGGTGAACAGGGGACTACCTGGGATGCCGGGATGGAAGCTGGGTCGGTCATGTGCAAGGCAAACGCCCTTCCCGCTGTGCCATTGCTCCGCCAAACATTTCTCTCTCTCTCTCTCTCTCTCTCTCTCTCTCTCTCTCTCTCTCTCTCTCTCTCTCTCTCTCTGTCTCTCTCTGTCTCTCTCACACACATCTTTTAGGCACTATGTCTTGCAATGTTACTATTGAAAGTGTATCATCCATATTAGCAGCTCTGATCTGATCAGAACTCCTTTCAGCAGTTGTCCAGAATGGTCATTCCCTACTGTCACTGTCATAATGGTTCCTTTTCTGTCCTAGCTGCATTGCCCCTAACCTCTTGGTGGCATACTTGACTACGGAAGTTCTGAGTTATTATTTCTCTCCTTCCCTCTTTTCTGTTCTTCTGGTATTCCTACAATCCAGAGATATTCTTCTAGCTTCTAACCACTAGGTATCTTACATTCACTTCTGTTCTTTTACTGCTCTTTTCTTATGCTACATCATTATTGTTGATAGCTTGTATTCAAGTTCACAGACACATACAGCTCTCTACATTCAAAACTCTGTTACTATGACTTGCTCTTATATTATTTAACTCTTCAATTCCATTTGTATAAATTCTTTCATACTTTCAATAGATTCTTATTTGAGTTGATTGAATTTCTATTCTAGTGAATGCTTAATTTCCATTGCCATTGATTAGATTATGACGTACATCCTCCTTGTCCAGGCTCTAGAATTTTGATGAACTCAAAATCATGCCCAGACTTCTGTCCCTCTTTGCCAATACAATTGAATTTATTTGTTTCCCTCATTGTTCATAGAGTTTTGTAGGTGTTGACAGTAGAACTTCAGGTTTCTTCTTATCTGAGTTCCGATCTTATTCATTATTTTATACTAACAGGTCACCTGCTTATGACTCTACTGTCTTAATTGCATTACCATGTAATATTATTTAAATGAGATAACAGGTGTAAGTCTGGCTCCTCGTATTTTGTTACCAGAGATTTTATGGGTGTGTTCTGGCATGGACTTGAGACCCACTAGTTTCCCTACCAACCCTTAGAGTGTGTGAGGTAGGTGGAGTAGGACAGTTCCTGACGTTAACAAAGAGGATGGGGGATGTTTCCCTGTGTCAGGGAGACTGGAAAGGGAATGTTCTTAGGTTGCATAAGTGTACCCTACTGAATTTTAAATTGTCCTCAGCTGGCAAGGGTCTCTAGAAGTGGGCAGTTAGAAAAGGTAGGCACAAGGAGAACTTCTGAAGTCTATGTATGGAGGTGGGGACAGATAATTTTTGGGGCAGCAGTGGTTTTCCTGGGTAGGGGTGGAGCGAAAAGCATATGTTCCCATGCCCCTTCCATGCTCTTGATTGTATTTAAAACTGTCCTCAGCTGGTGTGGGTCCCTATGGCTAAGTGGTACAAAGACACGTGTACCTGGTTATATACATATCTGAAATCCTCGTCACTGCTTATGAGGATGAAAAATTAAATTACTATAAGGTTAAACAATTCACTTGGGAATAATACCAAAATAATTGAAAGTTCTCAAAGGAATATTTATAAAAATATCCACACAAGCATTATTAGTAGTAGCAGGATTTGGAGGTAATTCAAGTATCTATCAATGGATGAATGGAGAAAGAAATTGTCATCAAGCCTGGAAAGATGGCACAGAAGTTAAGGGACTTGCTTTGAAATGTTGTCTCTGGGCTTTTATAATCTTATTGTGAGGGCTGTTTTGTGTTACCAACAGTGTGCTATCATCACTTTTAAAGAAGAAATACATGGAATTCTGCTTAGAGTTAGCCAGATGAAAGGGAGCTTGCACCCATCAAAATAGCCCAAGGGTGTATAAGAGGGGTCTGAAGATGTGACCTTGAGACTTCAGTACACAAAAAGATGAAGCAGAAAAGGATAGGTGATGCATATTTATAATACAAAGATATGGTTGTTAAATTCTTATATATGTGACCATCGTAACTATGGTATGACTTTGAAAGAATGAAATTCTTGTTTTATAATACAATATATATCTGTATCTATTCATAATAGAGATTAATTGATAGGATATAAGGGATTTGCTCAAAAATAATCAAAAGACTACCTCCTAACATCTCTTTAATACAAAAATAAAGCAGGCTGTAAATTAAGGCTTATGTAAGCATAGTAATAACTACATAAAGCTCCACTATAATATTCTTTCCACTTATCTATGCATTAAAAAATTCCACAATAAACCATTTTTAAATTAAATTTCTGACATCTTTGTAAAGACACTCTCCTAAATTCACTGAAAGATTTTTAAAAACCTTATTTTTGTGTGTTCTATTTGTGTTGGACAATATGTTCCATTCTTACGTCATAAAATGTCCCTTTGTTTGGGGGGTCTCATATTTTATAATAGGTAAATTTTACCTACAAAGTGTGATAATGTTTGCAACTAAACTTATAAATATAGATACTTTAAAATAAATTGTTAATTTCTTATGCAGTGTAATTATTTATTATCCATGTTTTTATACTTGCTTCATGCTGCCCCAAATTGCCATGAGATTTAAATCTGACTTTTACAGCACTACATCGTTCACTATATATAAGCATCATAAACACTACAGTAAAAAGCCCATAAGTCTTCACTATATAATGGCCACAAGTTCCAAAAAACTTAATTTGTGAGATCAAAAAAACTGAACCTAATATGATCATTGCATGTTTGTTTATTTAAAAGCGTGTCCTCAATGTCTTTGGACTTTGTGTTACCTTTTAGTGATGCACTACTATTCTTTATTAATAAATTGCACCAGTATCTACTCTTGTTGTCATCTGTTGTTAGCAAAGCAGTAGAACACACTGTTACTTACTTAATCTAGATAGGAAATAGCAGAAGGATATGAAATGTGCATTGATTATGAAGTGGAAGGAAAAGCCAAGGCCCTACACTTGAATAGGGCAGAAATCTGTGCAGCTCCAGATTAAACACAAAGAATAAACATTGATATCTCAGCATTACAGTGAATGCCATAGCAGTCCCATAGTCCTTTTGCTCAGATATTTACCCTGAAAGTCTCAAAACCATATCTTGTGTCAATCCCTTTTGATCTAGGACAACTGTATCCATGATGTGGATTATTTGTTTTCTCAAAGAAAAAGTTCAAGCCAAGAAGAGAAATGCATTAGCGAATACAATCTGGGGAGACAAAATCAAGAGGTCTTCTACTCACTTGTTGACTGACCTAAAAAGAGGCTCATTCATTGGGAGATGTCGTGACAGATGTTAGTACTGAACCACAGTGGATAATGCCCCAAAGTGAAGATCTGCAATATAAAAAATATACTATCATTCAATACAACTTGACAAAGCTAAAAAGCCTGTTAAGTAGCAAATGAACTCAAGAAGCTTAGAAAATCAAGTATATATAGAATGAGAAACAAAGGAGAGAAGTGCATTTTAGGTCCAGGCACATGCCCAAAACAATCAGAGACAGCACGCTTGTTAAATAAAACTAGGTCAAGATGTTAAATCAAGGTGCTGCATGAACACATATATCAATTAGACAATTTCTTGACTGATTAGTTGAGTTTCTATGCTGATTTTCATGTGGAACTCCCACCTTTAAGTCATAACTACAAACAGTGTGAAACTGCCAATAGTGACTAAAGTACTTTTTCACTCCATGTGAACAATTGATCACATATTGATCTGGAAGGCACATCTCTACATATCTTTTTCAGTATTATCATTTTCAAGCATGAAAGGCAACAATATTTGGCCATTATCATGAAAGACCACCACATATTGCAGGAACACAATAAGACAATTAGACAAGTGACATTCTTTACTAAAATTGAAATTCTTATCTGAGCAATTATATAAACTATGTCAGTGTATAGCTATTCCTAAATCAACATTTCAGTCCATTAATGTTTTCAAGTAATTTATGAAAGGCTATAAGCATATAGCTCTTCTAAAATGCAGGTTACTTTACTAGCAATATGCCTGTAATGCAATTAATAGAGACAGAATATTCTTCTGTAGACAGAATATTCTTCAGTAGACAGAATATTCTACTGAATGTGTAATGCACATTCAGTAAATATGAATTCTTACACTTCATACATGCAAATATTGTAGGCAATGTAATAAAATTGTATAATATGAGAAATATGTTACTGAAGTAATATTCCAGGTGAACAATATGTATTGGTGAGGTGTGACTCAGAGGAACTCTCCACAGTATCTACTGCTGGTGGGAACATTTCCTACTTCAATCTTTATGGAGAACAGAACGGAGAAATCTCAGTAAACTAAAAATTGAGCTTCTATATGGCACAGCAATTCCATTTCTTTTTATCTACATCCAGGGCACAAAAATATTCATCCTAAAATGCAAATGCACATCATTATTCTCTGCAGCATTTAGTATAATGACAAAGATAAGTCATCAACCTAAGTGTCAAATGTTAGGTAAATGGAGTATGAAGATGTAGTGTACACAATGGAATACTATGCAACACTAAATAATGATTATATCATGTAGTTTGCTGCAAACATGGTTGGAACTTGAATACATAATGTTAAATGAAATAAACCAGAAGAAGAAGGATAAACACGGGATGATCTTGTTTATATGTGGCATATAAACTAACTGGATGTGGAAATGCAATGTTTGAAAGGAGTAATGCTTAGATCAACCTTGGCCACAGGGGATAGGGAGAAGGAAATACATCAGGGAGATGAAGAAGTAATAGCTGAGAATCAACAGGGATTTGAGTTTATTGGTGATGTAAAGGAGTGGCATACCTAATATTCAAACCACAGAATTAACAACACTGAAAACAAGAGATCCAAATTTCAACAAACCAAATTTAAAAACATGTCATCAAGGTGGAAGGCTGGGGATTAGGGAAAGGTGTTTGGGGGAGCCGTGAGTGAACCTGTAAATACAAATAAATGGAAGAAGATCTGATCTAGTGGTGGTTTACTTTAAACAAAACATGTCTAAAAACAAGCTATGAATAAGTTTGTGAATCCTGGTAATTTAAAAAATTTTGTAAAAGTATTTCTTAAAATTCATGACAATTCTAAAGCACACAAAACTTGTTTTCCCTGTATAGTCACACATGCACCCAAATACTAAGGGGAAAATTAAATTATACATTATCCATTATTAGCTTTTGCTGGAGAGTTGAATTACTTGTGAACTTTTCAAATTATATCAATTTCTCCACAAAGATATCTGATCAGCCAGTTATATTAAAGTTGTTTAATAAGAGCCTTCTGTATATATAAAGGAACTGAATAGAGAAACCCATATCCCAGAAGAATAGTCTGTCTCTATTAATTGTGATTTATTTGAATATGTCTTCATGGTCTCAGAGAAGAGAAGAACTAAATGTAAATCATCAACTCAAGCCCATCTTACAAGGAAAAACTTTCTTTACTGATAAAAGACTTAGAGGAGAAAAAAAGAGACTTTCAAGGCAAATATGCTCTTAGACGTACTTATTGAATGGACAGAACATGGATTCCAACCTGAGCCTATTTAACTATCACAGTTTGACAAACCTCAGACAAGCTAGTAAGGGGAAGCTGCTAGAAACGTATTTGTAGACAATTAGAATATTCCGTAGAAAGTCATCCTAAGAGAATAAAAATGAACTCCAAAAAAGGACGTATTTGCTGAAGATAGGTCTCAGGCTTTGGCTCTCATTTTTGTCCATTAGTTTTCTCCTTGATTATCTATGTAGCCCCTGGAAGAGAATGAACAACCTCAAAGTTCTATGTGCCATTCCATAAAACTCAATAGGGAGAGAGAGATTAGCACGTTCATGTTCCTATACACTCAATGATTTCAATAGATAGAGCAATCAAGTTCTCATCACCTATTTTGCCAGTGACCATCTTGTTGTTACAGTTTCTCACTGGAGTAGATTAGCCATGAAAATAGCTGGAATGCTCACAGGTAAACGTGGAAATCCCTGGATTAGTATCCCAACAGAGCACCACATGGCTTGAGCAGATCATGAGAGTCTATAAGGTTTGGGGTATTGCTTAGAATGACTCTCTTGTTCTTACATATTAACGAGCTTGAGTAAATTCCAGAAACTGTTAATAAATAACTGTAATCTCAAAATGCTCTTTCATTTATAAGATTTGAATTCAACAAAACTTATTCTAATGCCACAGAAGACTACTAAAGCAGAGTGCAGTAAGGTTAGAGAGATAGTAGAGCATATTGGGCATTTGCCTGGTGCACAGGTGACCAGGTTAGAGGCTGGCATTGCATCTGATCCCCCTAAGCACTGCCATGAGTGATTCATGAATGTAGAACCAGAAGTAACCACTGAGGATTGTGAGTGTGGCCCAAACACACAAAAAGGAAAAAAAAAAGAAAAGTAGGGTAAAGGTTAAAAAAAAGGAAAAAAAAAGAAAGTAAATATTGCTTTATCCTGGACCAGGTCCATACCCATTACCATTTCTTCTTTGAGTTCCATGGTTATAGGAAAGCAATCCCAAGCATCTCCCAAAGCCCTTAAAAATGTGCTTGATTTTTTCAAAAGTATGCATTCTGGATTGTTTCTTTCAACCACTGTAAAGTCATCGTGTCCTATCATATCTGATCAGCAAAAAAAATTAACTCAGGTTGACATCCTCCCTTCCAGAGATATAGAATTATTGAATTATCTGAAGATGGTTCTAAATACTAGCATTTGAATAACAACTGATTTGCAAAAAAGCAAACATTGTTTCTGACATGCCATGTTGCATTTCTAACTCTTCACTCTGCATTGTGAGACAGCATGCAATGTCAGCTAATGTGGAAAGTAGCAGAACACAACAGGACAGGGTGACTTAAAATTGAATGAGAGCCTCAATTCAGGCAGAGGATCCATTTTATGCCATCCATTAGGAAATGTATAAGGGCAAAGAATGAAAGGTTATTTTCAGAAACTCGCGTCGGAAATAAGCTATGTTTCGTTGAACGCTTCCATAAAATGTATCTCTTATCTCTGGACCTTTCCTTGGTGATTTATTATTGTGAATGCTAATTTATAAGATAAAGCCTATGCCATTTCCCTAATCAACTTGCACTTATACATCCTGCCACCCACTCCATAATATAGTCTTTGGCTTGAAATCATAAACCTTTTAAAATTCTGGCATTGGAAAGGACCTAGGAAATAACATAGGTCAACCCATTTATACTATGCTGATGAGGAAACAGAGCCAGAGTTTGTCCAAAGTCACATTGTTAATTAGTGGCTCTGCTCTTGCTAGAACCAGCATCTCCTTCCCATCAATGTCTCTCAATTATAACTGTAGACTGAAAACTGCCATGAAGAAAAGTAACAAGCAGGAGGGCACCTTGAGATTATTTACACTGCATAAACAGCAGACAATTAGACTGAACATGCACTTGATGAAATTTCTTCTTTATTTTCATTTTTCTTGTCACATTTCAGTGATTTAAATGGGTTTGCTATTTACTTAGAATGGCCAGGATACAAGATCTTGTGAATCTGAAAAATAACTCTGTGTGTTACTAGATGAAAATAAGATGAATGAAGGAACAGAGCGATAGTAGATGGTATAAAGTGCTTGCCTTGCATGTGGCTGGACTCTGGTTTGAGCCCCAGCACCACACGGTCCTAGTATAGCACCAGATATATAATACAACACCTCTGAGCACAGCAACAAATAGCTCCTGAACATTGCTGGGTGTGACCCCCAAATAAAATGATAATAAGAATAATAAATCTATTGCTAAAATGAATGGAAAGGCCAGGTACAGACCAAACACGAGAGGGAACTAAATAAGGAAGGAGAGAGCAGACCTTTATTATTCTATTTCTGAAAAATGTAAACCAAGAAGCAGTCCATGCTATTCCTTTGCTGAGTGACCACAGTGAATACTTATCAAATCATCTCTCAGTTACCTTTCCAACAAACAATTGCTATCCAGGATCTTCAAAGTCTCTTCTCAATTGCTTTCCCAATATAAATAGCACTTAAATCAAATGTATCACTTAAGCTAGGTTCTGAAAAATAATCAAAGGAAGAAAAGATGAAAAGTAAAGTCATAGCCTTTTAAAAATTGTTTAAAAAACTCTCCTAAAAGCTGTCTGTATTTCAGGAGTAAACTGCCTGGGAGGATTTCAACAATTCTCGCTTTAATCACCAATTACCACTGCTTTGAGCTAAGGGTTTTCTTTGTGCATATTTCCATACTGAAGTTTATGCTTGCACTATGCCCCGTGATGCACTCACTAACACAGTGACCCACACTTAGAGTTCGTCTTTGCTATTCTGCTAGGCTCCCTTCCACTTGTGACCCAAGTACTCTTTCTTAGTTTCACTTCCTTTCTTGTATGCATAAAAAAAAATTTATCAGGAACCACATTCTCCCTTCTTGCAAGACCTTTACTCAGTTTAGGGCAAGAGTGCCCCCTACATCCACTCCTCTCCGCTCTCTTCAGAACTGTCACTTTAGTGGTTCATGTCTCTGCAGGGACCAGACTGAGGCGTCTCTACCTGAATCTGAATGGTTCTCTCTGATCGTCATTTTACAAAACTTTGCTTCCATTTCTCTTCACAGTTGTTCTGCCACTTTTCCACTCTTGAAATCATTCATACTCACTTCTAATGCAGATGAAATATGGACTTGAAAGAATGGGCTTCCTTACTGTTGTTCCTTGACCTTTAACCAACCACTTTAGATACTAATCCTGATAATTCCTTTAAAAGTCTCTTGTCCTATTTGGCACTTTTTAAAAACCTCTATTCTATCAGTGTCTTAACCTTCCTGACTCTTTATGAATAGTTCCTGTATTTCATGTTTATGTGAGAGAAAGAATGAGTAAATTCTTTCTTTGAGCACTGCTCTTTAAATTTGACACACCACAAGTGGATGGTCCTCAGCCAGTATTAGAGCTTCCAGACACTAAACTTTTTTATTTCTTCATGAGAGCTATGTATTTCAGGACTACAGTTTTAGAGCCTCCTTTTAATTCTGAGTTATCTGGCCTATTAGAGTTTGAGTCATATAGTCCTGAGCAAAAGGGATCATCCATTGTCACAATCAAAATTTGGAGAGAGACGAAACTAACACTGGTAAAGCAGGGATTAAAGGATTTTAACATTTGAATCTTCCTGCCCTTCAGTGTCTAATATTCGAATAATATTGAGAATGACAAAGTTGTGTCTTGCTTTCTTCTAAATACATTAAGGCCACTTCACTGCCTTGAAGGGAAAAAGGGTACTTTTAGGAATAGTCATTGTAAATCTAAAGACTGAAGCTATGGTAAAGACAGCTCCTGTGAGATCTGGTGTAGTCTTTGCAGCGGTCCCTATATCACAAACAGCAGAATGACTTACAGTCAAGAGTCACCTCAGGAAGCGAGTGCAGATGAATCCTGTATAGATAAGAGGCTCTTACATTTTCACATCTGCCATTTTTATCTTTTGTTGAAGCAACATTAAATACAACATTGTCTACATTTCAAATGGGCATTCAAATGTAAATAAACATCTGTATAATTTACACTAAGTCACCTTGAAAAGTCTAAATCTATCCATCATGTCTGTATTGAACAGAGCCTCCAAGAAACACTGAAATTTACCCCCAATACTAAGCCCCATTTGAACCCAATGATTCATCACGAAAGCTGAGACAGTGCCAGTGAGCCAGTATCCTGAAGGTGCTCTCTGTTCACCCGTGAGTCACGCCTTCTGTCGCCAATCATCAGGTGGTCTCATTTACTAACACACCATTGCCAAGAGAGGCATGCCAGTGGAGACAGGTGTTCCTGCTGCTCATTTTGATGCCACAGTGCCCTGACTGTTGTCAAAAATCAGTGACTTAGGACACAGTGCCCACTTTCTCCTACCCTCAATTTCTCCTTCCCAGAATCCATTGCTGCATTGTAAAATTGGAGGCTCTGAGTGCGTGCCAGACAGGTTTCTGGATAGAGCACTCATCCTTCCAATAGCACCGTTTCAGGAAGCCAGCTCTTGTCCTCAGAACAGTAAAAACTGCAACAAATAATTTCCACTTCTTTCAGGCTCTATGACTAATCACATAGGAAAAAGTCTAGGAATATAGTTTCAGTTGGTAATTTTTTTATCATCTGCTAACAATTTACTTTTAAAACGTTCATAATTTCAATCCTTGGATTAAGACCCCATGCCAAGTTGCATGGTAGTCCTTAAAGATAAAACTTATAAGATATGTGTGTACTATAACATGGATGTGTTTTTAGTTGCTCAGAGAACATAGAAAGATAAATAACCGTGCCATGAAAAATTACAGCATTATGTGCTGCAATAAATATGACAAATGATAAGCCAGATATTCATTGGCTCATAACAGTTGGCAGACATAACCATCTGCGGATCCAAAGTTCAAACTATTTGTTTTCTTTCTTACAGCCGCCTTGATCTTTGTCTACCTCAGCTGGAACCACTGGTTTTTAAGGTAGCCTGGATAACCTTGTGAAACCTTTGACTTTATTAGGTTTTAATTAAGAAAGTTAGGCATTTCTACAGAGATGGGAAAACTCTGTGTGAGGAAGAAAGCACAACAAAAGATCTAATGTCCCTTTATTAATGCAGAGAAGCTTTTCACTTGCAACAAATCTGAAAGTAGCAAAGGCATCCCTAAGGATAATTAAGAAAATGATGGTGTTTGTTGCCACAGAAGAAATAAATCTTCTGTGTCTCTTGCTTATATATTGATTAAACAAGGAACCTACAGTGGATTTAAGTTCCTGCTTTTGTCACTAGAAAGGTAACACTGAAGTCCATTATTTCATTATGTGAAATGCTAATCTATATTTCCCATTTAGAATCTAAATCCTCAACTCGGATGAAATCTCACAGTTTACACCACTGATAAAAGGATGTCTAATGAGCCCTAATGTCACCACAGCAAAACTTGCCCAATTAGACCAGCTGTTCTACACAAAAGTACACTGTGAACTTCTAATGAAGAATCTTGACAGTTTGGAGATGAAAAAAAATCAATTCTAAAAAAATCAGTTCTTAACAGGTATCGTTCTCAGCATAGTTGCTCACTGCTTTGGATTCTATTTTTCTCTTAGCCAAGTATGAGGATATGTAGAAGAATTTCATTATAAATGTGAATAGGATGATCATTCTGCCCCTATTTCCCATTCAGCAAACTATGGTCAATTCACCATTACTGCAACATATTATTCAAAATATTTATAGACCAAAAGTAGTCATTGAGTTCCTTCAGTGTTCAAAGAAACAGAGTTTGGGGTGAAGACATTATAAAAGATAACCCAAGCTTGATTAATCTATCATTCATCTGAAGTGATAACATGCTTAGCGTGTGCTTAAAGATGGAGAGGGATCAGGGGGTTCAGCAATAGTGAAGGAGGAAGGAGGTAAGGTCCAAGGGATGGTAGAGTGTATATGTGGGAGTGAGCCATGACTGTTCCTCCAGGCTTCTCTGTCAGAGTAAGAACTCTGTACATCCTCGAGGTGTATTAGAGAGTTCACAAGATGGGAATTTCATGACTCATATATTGGGATGAGTACTAAGACTGATATATGGAAAATAGACCTGGGTGGCAATGATGAAATCTAAGATATCATCATGACTACAATGTGAATAGGAAATGATGGTGACTTGGATGATGACCATGTTGTGAATATGAATATTGACACCATAAGGAAAAGGCTAAAATTGTACATGTAGGAAGTTTATTTCTAGTCTTAAGTGGTCAGACATTTCCTCTTTATTTGCAAAATATATCAAGTTCATTTTGGTCCAAATAATCATATCATTCAAAGCATATGATTAGCCAAGTTAGTTGCAGTTACTTAGAAGTCCCAACTACAGAGTCAATTTCTCCAACAGAACTAGGAGGGAATTCTATGATTTTCTAATTTAATTTGACTGATAGTATTAATGACACTATCACAGTGGATTTCTCACCTCAGGCTCTGGGACTCCAGCACTCTATTCACAGCTAAAATAGTCCCTAGGAAGACGACTTTATTCCTCTAGTCCTCCAGCTAATATGCACTATTAGAAGTAATCACACAGTCTTTGTGTCTAACAGTCACATCTTTCCTCATAAATTCAGCGCAAACCCTCTCCAAGGTGATAGATCAAGAAATGTGTGGTAGTGTTCAGGCTGTCAGATAGCTGAGGAGGAGCATGGAGTGAGTGATGGCCAGTGACTCTCACAGTGGTGCTGCTGAAAGATCTGTGGGTTCACATCCTTCCATGTGACTTAGGGACAAGGCTCTCCTTACTGTATCCTGGCTTCCTCCTGAGCAGCAGTATGATTCCTATGTTTCCCACGACTCCCATCAAAGCATCATTTTATTATTAACACCAGTTATCATGTCACAGGAGAGGAGCTTGCTTGATGGCTTGGGAATCTCAAGAGTCATATGATTGATAAGCTCTTAAAATCACCCAGGTAAGGACTGTGGCAGCATGATGCCTGCTATCCCACAGAACAGACAAAGAAGAGCATATTTCTAAATGCCTGCAGCAACCTCTAGGTCAGTTTTCTTCTCTTACCCAAAAATAAAAAGAGAAAGGAAAAAAATAAACCAGAATAATGTGACGAGAAATGCCAAGTGATATGTCAAAAAATAACAATGCAGGTGAATCTGGTATTTGTTGCTCCTGAAGTGATAAGCAATACTATCCTCCCTCCAGAACTGTCTTTGTTTCTCTAGGAAATACAATGGGGTTCAGTCATTATCCTTCCAGAGCACAAGACTGTGAGGCTTTCTCCCATTAGGAAATGATGGCACTGTTGTAAAACCAGGATGACCATTATCTCTTGGCATGTGACATCGTAGTGCTTTAACACAATTCTCCATATAATTTTCTTTCTCAAAATCACAAGTGGTGATTTTAAAAATTTAACATCCATATAAATTGCATAAGGATCTTGCTAAACATCAAACCAAGTTCAGGGTGTCGGGACGGTGCCTCGGAGTTTGCATTGCTAACAAATTTTTAACAAAAGCTACTGTTGGCAAATGAACCACATATTTTTGCAACAAGATATAAATGAATATCCCCAGAATTATAATTTTTATTGTTCCAGTCATTTTGTCTTTTATACTAGTGCCAGTATCTACTAGGATTTGATTTGAACTCCTGCTCTCCCAGTCTTGAAGTTCTCCTGATGAGAGTATTTTAATATCTCAAAACTTTACTAATTATGGCTGGTCATATATTATTTCTGTTCCTAGTATTGTCTAGACACTTTATAGCTCATGTTCTGCATTTTACTGTTATTACATACAGAATTCTGTTGATGTGGGAAACTTGTTTCTTAATTCACTAGGAAGTTAGTCATTAAGTTCTTTAGAAATACAATTAAAAAGTGCCAAAGTAATAGTCCAGTGAGGAGAGCATTTGCCTTACATGTGTCCTACCTGGGTTCCATTCCCAACATCCCATATGGTCCTCTGAACACTGCCAGGAGTAATTCCTGAGTGCAGAGCCAGAAGTAGCCTCTGAACACCACCAGATGTGACCCAAGAAGCCAATATATATATATATATATATATATATATATATATATATATATATATATATATATATACGATAAACAAAAGTCATACTGTTTAATTTCTCTGCAAAGTGTTAAAGCTGTTACAATTTTCCCTGAGGGCATAAAATGTTCCTCTATGGTAGAAAAAGATAAAAAATCATGGAAGACAGCAGAATAAAAATAATTTTATTTTACATTTTGATTCAGATCCTGTAATTTCAAAGAAAGTCTTTGAAGATTGATTTTGATAATTTCCTGCATTCCACTTAACATCACCTGGAGCCAATCAAGAGAAATCAGAATATCTTGTTCTGACATTTGGGTGTGAAACAGAAACAACACCCTTTATATTTTAAACTTCACTGTTTCTGAAAGTGAGAGGTTGAGAGGCTGAGAGGTTGAAAGTTCTGGCTTTATCCATGCACATGAGAAGAGAATGCAGAATTTGATCCACAGATAAGTTCAAATCAGATTTTCGAAGTTGGTAGCTACATTCAAGACCTCTTGCAAGTGGAATCTTTTGATCAATCTAAAGTGTGTCCTGAAGTTCATTTTGCAGATAAACATCCTCTAAAGTATATGACTGGAATATTTCATTCTTTAAAACTCATGCCAATTTTAAGATTGTCAATTTATTTTAAAATTGCAGAGTTGGGATGTATTTGAGTGTGAATTAGGCTATATTGCTCAATTGTCATTTAACCATAGATTAAATGTCTGCATAAAAAGGAGTGCATTTTACAATTTTCAAATTGATGAAAGTTTTATGGGGAGATGTAATGAAAATAAGGATGTGTTTTATGCAGGAGGAAATGCTGTCTGACATGAGAACCATAGACAAGGATTTAAGAGTTTAGCATTGAATTGGTAGCATCACAAAAGATGCCTTAGGCATGGATGCTCCAAGGTAGGTCAAAGGAGCATCAACTGAATCATAGACACTCGCCATCTCCTTTGAAAACTCTAAGACTTGCTGGCTTCCAGATGTAAGGAAAGGGTAAGGCCACCTCAGATCTTACTGTATGAAGTTGGGCAACACATTGAAATAAGCAAAGCATAGAGCAAAGATGACCAGAAGCATGAGTGTCCAGCCAGTGGACCTGCATATAAACCCACTCATTACCTGCTTATGTATCTTTGGCAATTTATTTGCCTTTCTTGTGTTTCAGTTTCCAAGTTCCAAGTTGAAATTAATGATAGTATCTACCAGTAAATTTGTTATGAGGATAAGTAGTATTTGTATAATGCAAGTGAAAAATTTGATATTTGATATTGAAGTTAGTCAAATGTAAAATCACACATTCTCTAGATAAACTTCCGTGCTTTTCAGACTGTGGCTCCCTTCTGATCTTGTTTCCATCCCTTGAATCCCCTTTCCTAGGGTTTCAGGCCATGCCACTACCCTACTTACATGGTTTTTACCAGCGTCCCCCCCACCAAATATCTTGGGAGCACACAGAGGCCATATGGTCCTGGTTGACATATGCCTCCAGATGATTCTCACTGCTTATTTCAAATCTCACCTCTGCCATTCTATAAAGAAAGTCATTCATCAAACTGAAGATTAGTTTCCACCATAATACGAGTGATCTTGGGGAAGTCTAGGCTGTCTGACGCTTTGCTCATAGACAGTATGCTTCCAAAGTTTGGTGCATACTAATCTACCTTCCCTATACTAGTTATCACCAAATTTTAGAAATATTTCTTGAATAAACAAAAAAATAGTTTACTCAAGAAATGGCCAAAGGGAAGAAAAAACAAAAACAAAACAAACAAACAAAACAAAGCCCTGCTGTGTTACACCAGCAGCATTCTGCCAGGTTATCATCTATGCATTAATCAACTCTCTCTGGGCACAGTCATTCATCAATTATGACTCTACTTCACAGTGCTGTCATGCAGCCCATATTTGACTATTTAGTCCACAAAAATAATCTCTTTTACTGCATGTTTTCTAATACACCGTACATGATGATAACACCTTACATTTATATAACACGTTAATGTGTTGCAAAGCCTTTCACATCCATTATTTTATTCAACTAGACATACCATAAGAGGGCCATTTGTCTTTGAAGAAGCAGCTTTGAGGAAATATCCTGATTTAATTTAAAACCATACTTTGATTGTTGCAAGAGTTATCATAGAAAACAGTATTTACAGCAATGGTTCTTTTTAGATGAGAGACGTAACACTATATCTCTGCATGTACTGCAGAAGGCAAAGTCACCACAACGTTACAATAGTTCTTTGTATTTTTCCTTTCCACTATTTTCAATACTATATTGCCTACTTTTCTTAAACCATCTCTATTTAAATAGAAAGTAAATCCTTTGTTTTTACGCACTCCAATCTCTTGACACTTCTACCACTACTGTAGATTATAACTATTTCTCTTGAGCCCCCATATTTTGAAATGTCCATCCTGCTTCCCTTACCTTTAGTTAATATGCGATTTCTAAAATAGCTGTGTTCCCTCAACATAGACTTAACAGCAGCTGTAGGAATGAATTTCATGGTTGCTAGTATTTCTGTATTCTGCTAGGCATGTTAATGTTGCATTGATTTTCATGAGCAACATCAGAATTTAGATAGGTGAATGCATTATCTGAACTGGAGGGAAGTAGAAATATTATAAAAAAATAAAACTACATCTGCCACTAGTAACAAAAGTCGAGTTTTTGAGTTTTTTTTTATCTTCTGTGTATGACCACCTTGCAAGTAAATACAGAGAGAGATCATATAAACAGAAACGAAAAGCCCCAACTATACACAACAACCAAGGTCTTTCCTTCTACGAACCATATTGTAGTGACTCCAGAAAGTGATGAGCAGTTATAAAGGCCTGTTTCACCAGCCTAAGTGTTTTTATCTTCAGAACCTCAGTTTAATTTCAATTATTTCATCCTTCTTATTAAATTGCCAACAATGCACTGAGTTAAAATATTTATTGTCTGAAGAACCACATGATCAGTGAAGGATGGCAAATTTCTGTCAAAATAACTCACCCCCATTGATTTTGCTTGAAAGAAGGCTTTGCCTTTTATTATCTGACTCTAAAGGGAAGAAAAGCAAAAAAGTTAAATCCATCCCTGCCTTTATATTTCTCCCCTTGACACTACTGCCAGAGAGTAAACAGTTTCTCAAGGAACTCCTCCCTCACTTCACCACTAGCATGCACACATAAGCATATTCTCTTCAGCAATTTTCCTCACTATTAAGAGAGTAACTTAACATTAAAACAAGCAATTTCATGCGGAAATAAGGTGTTTTATGCTTTTACTACTCAAACTTTTTAAATTTAAAAATGCAAAACTGGTGAAAATTATGATATATTTTATGTTAACTATTTAAATAGTTTTCTAATTTTTGAAAATAGTTTTTCTTGAATTTCAGTGCATATTGTATTTATGATGTTTTGAGACTTTTTATTTATTGCTGTCACTACATGAAAGAAACTATTTTCAATATTTCACAACAGTTTATAACAGAAAATCATTAATACGAGGTAGCCTGAATCTGGAACAAGACTGCCATCTATTAATATGCAGGCAGATTTGAAATACTAAATTTTACATATATCTTCGAATCTCTGATACTAATACATGATCCAAAAAGCACCAACAGTAATTGAATGAGAAATAGCTCACTAACTGTTGAGGATGGTCTTGTCTATATATCAAAATGTATTTAGAAGTATAAACTTTAAAAACTAAATATAAAAATAAAATAGAAAGTACAAAAAACATACATATAGAGAGATATATAAATATATGCTTTGCAGGATGTATATACATATATATATATATATGTATATATGTTGTGTGTGAATAAAACCGAGATGTTTAACTTTTAATGGGCAAAACTTTAATCAATAAAAGAAATGAATACGGTTATTTTACTAAAGCATTTTAACTTTCAAAGTGAAATGCCATTATATACTTAAAAATAAATGCCATATTGGTAAAATATTTAATAAAATCCTAGTATAGAAATGTTGCAAGAAGATTTTGGAGAAAGTGTTTTACTTTTTTGATTTTGCAAAAGTTTTTGCCAGAATAATTGGTGAAAAATGAATAATTAATTTAAAATATACAATTGACCTGACAAAAAGAAAATCTTTCCTCATAATTAATGATCATAGATACAAAAATTAAAAATATTTAACCTACATAAATAAATTATTTTTGATTAAAGCATTCAAGACTTTCCGTCTGTGGTCTTAACATTCCAAGTGAGAATCATAGAAGTTCCTGAAAAAAAAGGAAGGCATGTGTGATGAATAAACAATAGTTTGAAAAAATCATAAATATGAATTTCTCACATCTATGTTGTTAAGGAATAGAGGCACCAAGATCCAAGAGTACCAAAGGGTTTCAATACAAACTCCGGGCCGGAGCGTTAGGCCCAGCGGTAGGGCGCTTGCCTTGCACGCGGCCGGCCTGTGCTGGCCCGGGTTCGATCTCCGGCATCCCATATGGTCCCCAGAACACCACCAGGAGTAATTCCTAAGTGCAGAGCAGGAGTAACCCCTGAGCATTGCCGGGTGTGACCCAAAAAAGCAAAAAAAAAAAAAAAAAAAAAACCTCCAAGACATATTATAGTCAAAGTTACAATTACATATTATACTCAAAATTACAAAACTGAGACGGAATATTGAAATCAACAAGAACCAAAAAAACAGAACTTACATACAAACAAGCCTATAAGTGGGACAGCAGATCAAGTGATAGTCTATGAGCCAGAAGAGTATGGAAGGATATAGTACAGAAACTCAATGAACTGAACACCTCATGAAGAATACTTTATCAATTTTATTATTGTTCATATTTGAAGGAATGATGCAAAGCTTCATGGATGGGGGAACAACTTAGGGGATTCATAGTTTGGAAACCAGTTTTGCAGGATGTAAAGAACTCCTTAGAAAGAGAAAAGAGATAAAGAACCTGCCATTTAGACAGGCTATGGGAGGGGGGAGGGAATTGGGGACATTGATGGTGGGAGATGGGCACTGGTGGAGGGCAGGGTGCTGAATTATTATGTGACTGAAACCTCTAAACATGAACAACGTTGTAATTGTATATCTCACTGTGGTATAATAAAATATTTTAAAAATAAGAACTCCTTAAAGGAGCATGAGATACTTCCAACATTGGCATCGAATAAGGTGCTCACTTATAGTGCATATGATTGCCTTGGACTCACAGACATGGGGCAGAGCTGCTACTGGCTCTCCCTGTGACCAGCCGCTCACGAGGCGCCCGGGAGGGATGGTGGGTTCTAGCCCTGGCCCACCATCCCAGCAGAGCCTTGCAACAAGCCAGACGACCTCCCACTCCATGAGGGCCTCCATTTTCCACATCCGAATTCTCTCTCGTCAGAGCTCCACCCAGCAGACCAGCCTATCAGGCCCGGCTCATCGAGTTCCACCCTGCAGCAGTCTTTCTTTTTTTTTTTTTTTTTGCTTTTTGGATCACACCAGGCAACACTCAGGGGTTTCTCCTGGCTCTGCACTCAGGAATTAATCCTGGCTGTGCTCGGGACCATATGGGATGCCGGGAATCGAACCCGGGCCAGCACAGGCCAGCTGTGTGCAAGGCAAACGCCCTACCTTGAGCTGGGCTATCGCCCGGCCCCTGCAGCAGTCTTTCTTAAATCTGGCTCAGCAGAGCCTCTCAACAAGCCAGATGACCTCCCACTCCATGAGGGCCTCCATTTTCCACATCCGGACTTCTCTCTCATCAGACCTCCACCCAGCAGACCAGCCTATCAGGCCTGGCTCATCGAGTTCCACCCTGCAGCAGTCTTTCTTAAATCCGGCTCAGAAGTCCACCCAGCAGACCAGCCTATCAGCGCCCGGCTCATCGAGTTCCACCCTGCAGCAGTCTTTCTTAAATCCGGCTCAGGTATGCTGGTCCAGAGACTCACAGACATGGGGCAGAGCTGCTACTGGCTCTCCCTGTGACCAGCCCCTCACGAGGCGCCCGGGAGGGATGGTGGGTTCTAGCCCTGGCCCACCATCCCAGCAGAGCCTCGCAACAAGCAAGACGACCCTCCCACTCCATGAGGGCCTCCATTTTCCACATCCGACCTCTCTCTCGTCAGACCTCCACCCAGCAGACCAGCCTATCAGTGCCCGGCTCGCGGCGGCTTCATCAATAAATGCTGGACTTAGAGATGCCTACAAGAGATTGCTACCTGCACAGCAGAGCCTGGCAAGCTACCCGTGTTGTTTTTGATATATATGCCAAATACCAGTAACAATTATAGACCTCATTCCGAATGGATTGAGGCTCTTTATGTTCCTGGAGCAAGCAGATGCCTTGGGCTCTACTAGCATGAGACAGGACATATGGAGATGTTACTGGGGCCCGCTCGAGCAAATCGATGATGAACGGGAAGACAGTGATACAGTGAAGACAGTGATGATTGCCTTATACTAAACTAAGAAAAGTTGAAAACATTTCAACTTTTGATAACAATCAATCATCATAAGTGACCTTTAAATAGTTTATTTTTGTTCTTGTCCTTTGAGTTCTGTGGAGCAAATAATATGAAATAGATTTGCTATATGCCTATGGAAGAGGGTAGGATTAGGGATGGGAGGGCACCGGTGACACTGATGGTAGGAATGGTGTTGGAACATTTTATTACTGAAAGAGCTCTGTTATGAAGAACTGTATAAACCATGGTGTCTTAATCACTGTATCATTGTCTTCCCATTCATCATCGATTTGCTCGAACGGGCACCAGTAACATCTCCATATGTCCTGTCTCATGCAAGTAGAGCCCAAGGGCACCTGCTTGCTCCAGGAACATAAAGAGCCTCAAACCATTCCATCAGGTCATGGGAATGAGGTCTATAATTGTTACTGGTATTTGGCATATCAAATACGACACGGGTAGCTTGCCAGGCTCTGCCGTGCGGGTAGCATACTCTTGTAGTCGCCTCTAAATCCAGCATTTATTGATGAACTGCGCAACTGCGCTGGGATAGGCTGGTCTGCTGGGTGTAGTTCTGATGAAGGGGAAGTCCGGATGTGGAAAATGGAGGCCCTCATGGAGTGGGGGTCATCTGGCTTGTTGCGAGGCTCTGCTGGGGTGGCGGGCCAGGGCTACAATCCGCCATCCCTCCTGGGTGCCTCATGAGCGGCTGGACACAGGGAGAGCCAGTAGCAGCTCTGCCCCATGTCTGTGAGTCTCCCATGTCTGCAAGCCCTATATTACACAATAATCAAAAAAGAGTGCAGGAATGACTAAGGCAATGAAAAGCAGGCCAGAGATGAAATAAAGACAGATGTGGATGTTCATGATCACATTATACTTTTTTTTATTATTGTCTCTTTTAATTTACTTATATTTTGCTTTTTGGTTCACACCCAGCAATGCTCAGACTCTGCACTCAGGAATTACTCATGGTGGTGCTCGGACACCATATGGGATGCCACGGATCAAACTCAGGTCAGCCACATGCAAGGCAAATGCCCTACCCACTGTACTATTGCTCCAGCCCTATTTCATCATGTTAGCCATGCTGGATACAGTAAATTTAAATCTCAGTGCTATAATTTGGACACTATTGTAACCATATTACCTCCATTCAATTATCTTTAAAAATGTAAGAAATGAAAAAAAAAATTGAAGAATCAAAATAAGTAATGAATGGATCACCTTGATTATTGGATTAAAATGTGAATGATCACACATTTCCATACAATGTTTAATTTCCTATACAGTTATAAATTCATTAATAAGAAAACTGTAGTTGGCAATAAATCTCTACTGACAAAAGCACATAGAAATGTTAGTGAAAAAAAATTCAAACAAAATCTAAGTAAATGGAGATTTATGACAGGTATTTAGAATAAAATGCTCAGTACTATAAAAATGCTACATTCCTAACAATTCATAGATTATAAACAATGTCAATTAAAATCCTAACTAAAAAATAAATAAATATATTATTTTATTGTGATGATTACTGCAGGAACAAAAGAATCGCCAGGACTGTATGTTGTATATAGATTAATCTAATCTTTCTTGAAAGCAATTTGGAATTAGAGAAATATAACTTTTAAAAAATTAGACAGTTGACTAAATATCCTTCTTATAGCTATGTAGCTAAATGCACTAAAGGAGATTCATATCCTTTTTATAATAACATTTTATAGTATTTTTTCAGACAATAAAACAATACTTTTGAAACAGTATATACATAACAGAAAATTGCGCAATTATTTTTAAATCATAGTTTAAAAAAAACATTTTTATAATTTGGAGAAATATGTACTTAAGTAAAACTAAAATGTAGTAAGCTACTACACTCTTATAATGGATTAATTTTACACTAAAATATGTATTAGGGCATTTAAAATATTATTTAACAAATATAGTCTTTAAGTGGTGACATAATATCCTTTATATATTTTCTTTTATACTTTTCTGCATTTCCTATAATGGCAACATATTATGCTTGCTGTCAGGAAAACATTGGGGTCTTTATATATTTATGGGACAGAAATATTGTTAATCATAAAAAACAAGCATGACTTGAAAACTGAAGACAGATCCAAATCAAAGTGCATGATATCTCATAGGACTTTAAATTTTCAAAAAAAAGAAAAGCTTCTAAAAAATATCTCTCTCAATTCAGTTGATGTGTATCAAGAGATACATCTCCATGGCCATCCCATGCATCTCTGCATGTCTTTTTAACTGATTATCTTTCCTAGTTCATTTGCTTAGTAAATTTCCTTGGAACATAAAATAGTATTTCCCTCCAGAGCAAAGGGCAGACATTCTTCCTGCAAAGTACAAAGCATTCAGGTTTGCTAATTTCTGGGTTTCCCTCCTGAAACAAACACTACACATTCACATGTCACCTAGTGCTCTCAACAACTCAGCAGGAATGAATACCACTATCTGGCTACTGATATTGCTTGTAATTGTAAAGATTGCCCTCAGTCCCAGGAATTTCACATAGACCAACATCCATGAAATTCTCACAGTGTACCTTGCAAACGTATGATTTAGTTAAAACCTCAAACTTTTGCTCCAGATTGTTGCTCCATAGTAGAGAACTTACCTTGCATGTGTGAGGCCCTGGGTTAAATCCACAACAGTGCAAAATAAGTAAATTAAAATAAATCAGACATTTCACCATGCTTCACAGCAATTTACATAAAGGTATATTTCTTTTACTTTTTTCTTCATTAAAATCAATACATATTTCAATAGAAGGCACTCATAATTTATTAGTCATTTTTAGTCTATCCTGTTATAGAATTAGTTTCTCCATTGTAAGTTTATAGAGGCAGGAGTACTCTGCATCCTTAGTAATTTATACAATATATAATGGTAGACAACAAAGCAAAGTAAAGTCTGCTTGTTTTTAAAGCTGTTGGGAGAGTCATTCAGAGGCGGAGGAGGGGCTATCAGAACTACCTCCAGCTGTGAGGGCAGTGTGGGGACATATAGATACTGAGATCAAACCCAAGATCATGTAAGACATGCAAGACATGCTCTTTACCATTTGAGTCATGACCTCTGAAGTACAGTCTTTGAAAGAAAAGTAAAGAGAAGCAGATAACCCATTAAAATGGGCCTGGGGCCAGAGAGGGGATAAGATTCTTGTCTTGCATGTTTCCAACCCAGGTTCGATCCCCAGCACTGCATATGAAGCCTTGAGATTACGAGGAGTGACCTCTGAGCACAGAACCAGAACTCCTGAGCACAGGTGGGTGTGGCCAAAATCTCAACTCACAAAATAATAACTATAATAAATAAAAATATAAATAAATGGTAGGCATGTAACTTAGTGACACTTTGAAGAATGAATGATGGGGGTATGTTACTAAAGAATAAAAAGGAATACTATATTTTTACCATATGGCATGTTTAATAACTTACAGTATAAAGAATATAGCAATTATTCTATGTCCCACACCTTTATGTTTACAGAGGTACCATACCCTGACCCCAAAGAACATCTTCAGTAGTACAACAGCACTACATTACAGTGTAAGTTCAATAAGGGTGTGATTTTACAATGTGGGAGTTTCAGGGAATAGACCAAAAAAAAAAAAAGATTGTTTTCTATGGTCTTTAGCTATGTGTCTTTTTATATTGGTCACTTTTTTTTATTCTAAAGGTCATGTGAAACTTTAGAATAAAAAGACAGACATGGGGCAGAGCTGCTACTGGCTCTCACTGTGCCCAGCCGCTCATGAGGTGCCCGGGAGGGATGGCAGGTTCTAGCCCTGGCCCACCACCCCAGCAGAGCCTCACAAGCCAGACGACCCCCCCACTCCATGAGGACCTCCATTTTCCACATCCGGACTTCTCCCTCATCAGAACTGCACCCAGCAGACCAGCCTATCACAGCCCAGCTCGGTTCATCAATAAATGCTGGATTTTGAGATGACTACAAGAGTATGCTACCCGCCGCGGCAGAGCCTGGCAAGCTACCCGTGTCGTATTTGATATGCCAGATACCAGTAACAATTATAGACCTCATTCCCATGACCTGATGGAATGGTTTGAGGCTCTTTATGTTCCTGGAGCAAGCAGGTGCCCTTGGGCTCTACTTGCATGAGACAGGTCATATGGAGATGTTACTGTTGCCCACTCGAGCAAATCAACGATGAACGGGAAGACAGTGATACAGTGAAAGTTCATGTGCTTTCAATGCAGTTGACATTTTTTATCTTCTTTTTTTTTGGGGGTCACACCCAGAAATGCTCAGGATTTACTTCTGTCTCTGCACTCAAGGATTACTCCTGGTAGTGTTCGGGGGACCATATGTGATTTGGGATTGAACCCAAATCAGCTGCATTCAAGGCAAACACCCTACCTGCTGCCCTATTACTCTGGCCCAATTTTCCTTTTCTTGTTGTACACGGTTGGGTGAGGGGGTTTCACAGTCTGCTTAGATCCCTCTGGGTGTCTCCCCGCAAACTAACCTCCTGGGTGTGTCTTCATGCACCTCATTCTCTGGAACTCCTGCAGGGGTGCTGTCTTCCCCTCTTCCCCGCAGCATGTCCTTGGCCTAGCACTGGGGTATTAGCAAGCAAGCAACCCAAACCTCAGTGGCTCAAGTCGCCTGTGGGACTCTCACACAGCAAACAGGAGTTGAGTGTCCACATCCTGTACTGACCATGGATATGCGGCCACCCCTCACCCCTCCAATTCTAATTGATGAAATAGCAATGACAATGGTGGTTTTCACATGAAGTATCATCCCGAGGTACAACAAGCAAAATGGTAGTGATGGCCTTGATGGGGGTCCAGTCAGATGATGGACCACAGCTTGCTGCCACCGGAGCTGGGTAATGTCTTTATCTGGGTAGCTTTGGGCTCCACAATAAGAGAGTGGATATGGGGGCAACTGGAAGTCGCCTCAGTAACTCAAGAAACTGTGTTGACTCCCTGCAGCAGCAGGCATAGGCCTCAGACTTCCTGTTTCTACAAAATTCACACACATATTCCGGAGAGATGCTGAGATGAAGCCGCTCGTACATGTGTTTCCGGCTGAGATAAGGGATGAGAACAGGAAGGCAGAGCCCCTTGTTGGTCTCTTGACAACAGGGGAATGGAAAGGTGAAACTGACAAAGCACCAGGTGCTGGTCCCAGGACAAAGCCTCCACCCTCACAAACTGAGAGATGTTGGCATTCCGACCCAGAATCAAGAGATTCCTGCAATAGCTGCTACCACCTCTACCCATTGTGCTCCCTGCGCTCCACTGATCATGAGACATATGGGAGGGAGGGCAACTTCCACCCCAGGCCCGCGATCCCAATAGAGCCTCAGAAGAATCCCGAGGAACCCCTGCATCATGTTGCAAACCATTTTCATCATTGGGACTACACAGCTTATCAGAGCTCCATCCAAGAGAGAAAGCTGATCTCAAACCTGGCTTGTCAGAAACCCACTCTACAGAGAAACCTATTTCAAGTCCAGGTAGCTTGAAACAGAGACACAGATACATGGGGCAGAGCTGCTACCAGCTCTCCTCATTGCATGCAGTGGTTCATCAGTAAATTACTAAGAGTATTTCACCTGCACCTCTCAGAGATCCAGGAAAGCTCCTGAGAGTATCCTGCCTGCATGGCAGAGCCTGGCAAGCTGTCAGTAGCATATTTGATATTCCAAAAACAGTAAAATAATGGTTTGCATCCCTCAGACCCTGAAAGCGCCCTAAATATGGCAGTGCTAAGAAGGACAAGCAAGGAGAGACTGATTAATAACTCAGGACCAAACTAGGCTGCCAAAACAAAGAAGGACTAAAATGACTGCCTGTACTTTAAATGCATGTACACTGGCATCGGAAGCATATATCAAGGACCTGATGGGGCAAGTGTGAAAGATCAAGTATGATATCATTGGTCTGACCAAGACGAGAGGGCATCAAAAACCATCACACCATTTTTGACAACAGAGAAGAACTGTTCCTCGGAACATTGGACGAAAGAGACATCAGTGGTATCAGTGTCCTTGTCAACACAAATCTGGCCATGAACATTGATTCATTTGAGTGCCTAACAAAACCGAATCAGACAATTATGCTTGAGTAGATATGGTTCACTGCCATCAGTTTCTATCTTCGTTGTCTAAGCACCAACATCGACATACAAGGAAAAATAAATTGAGAAAATTCTACATGAAATGGAGGATGTCTATAAAGAAGACCACACCTTCTACAAAATCATAGTTGGTGATTTTAATGACAAGATGGACCGAAAGATTGCCAAAGAACTCCACATTGGGCCCCATGTCCTAGAATGGAAAGAACAGGGTGAGAGACTGAGTTCATCATGTCGACCAAGACCATTCTTGATAACTCACAGTTCCAGAAGGCTGAATCTAAATGTTGGACCTGGGAATCTCCTGGTATACAGTTTCACAACAAAATTGACCACATCATATTCAATTGATGGTTTTGCCTGACTGATGTTGCTGTTGTCCCAAAAATACCAAACAGAATCTAACTACTATCACCTTCATGCAAAATTCTACTTCACAGAATGGGGAGAAAAGGGCTGCAAAGTTTAAGAAGAGAAGTCCTAAAAATGACTACCAACTGGGAGCTCTACACCACTGTGGTAACATGGGAAGATGCCATCATTGTGACATCGATGAAGAATACAACCAACTAAAAATAAAAAAGAATACAATGACTAGTTCAGCACCTTCATGATTGTGATGAATGCCCAGAGAAAGTCCCAAATGGACGCTGTCTTCAAAAACTCTCAAGCTCATTCACCAATGTGGCAAGGTGTGAGCCTCAAGCAACCATAAGCTAACATACAAGCTCACAAAGCAGTGCAGAGAAGTGATAAAAGAAGACCTCAAAGAGAGAAGAGCAGCAATACTGGATGATGCAGTAGAAGCCAGGAAAAGCATTTACGACACCCGCCTGTCCTTCGCCAACTATAAGACCAAGATGACTGCACTCTGACGTCATGATGGATTTATCACATTTTCCAGAAAGACAATGGAAAAGATTATCCATGACTTCTACTCAGACCTCTTTGATTGATAGCCACTCCACCTGCCCACATACCAAATTCTGCAGGATGGATATGTCATTCCCATTGTTATTCCTTCTGAAATCCGACACATGCTATTTCGTCGGCAAAGAAGTGAACAGCACCCGGCCCATAAAAAATCAGACCCAAACAGCTGAAGAATCAGCCATCAATACTCATCAATACACTGGCTCAGTTCTTCATATGCTACCTGTCCGAATGCAAGATTCCCTCCCAATGAAAAGCCAGCAGAACAGTTCTACAGATCAAAAAGGGAGGCATTCAAGGCATTAGTAACTATTGCTCAATCTGCCTGTGTTCATCATCTACAAAGATCTTGATGTATAGAGTCCATCATCGCGTCATCCTGAACAGGATTGGCAAAACATTAGATGAAAGACAACCATGAGACGAAGATGGTTTTTGAAAAGGATTCAGCACAATTGACCATATTCAGATGGTAACCAAGTTCATTGAGGTTTGTAGGGAGTTAAAGATGCCACTCTGTCTGATGTTCATTGACTTAAAGAAAGCCTTTGATACTGTTGAGACTGAAGAAGTCATCAAAGCCCAGCCAAATAGGGCATTCAAACTCAATACATCAAGATCCTTCTTAAACTGTATTACAGATTTAGCACCAGGATCTCACCATTCTACAAAGAAGTGATCATTGATGTCAAAAGAGGGGTTCAACAGGGTGATAGCATTTCACCAAAACTCTTCAGCGCCACCCTCGAGAACATCATGAAACAATTAGAATGGGAAGGAATGGGAGTGAAGATAGATGGTGGGCAAATACACCACCTCCGCTTCGCTGATGACATCGTTCTAATAACACCAAACATTAGCCATGCGGCACAAATGCTGACTGATTTCGACCGAGAATGTGGAAAGATAGGTCCATAGCTGAATCTAAAAATAATTATGTTCATGAAAAATGAGCTAGTTCCAGAGACCCCATTCACTCTCAATGGAACAAACATCTCTGAATGCAGCAGTTATATATACCTAAGTCGAGAAGTCAACATGATGAATGACCTAAAACCTGAGCTGCACAGGAGGAAGAGAGCAGCATGGAATGCCCTCAAAGGCATCGAAGAAATAGCTAAAAGGACAAAGAACCTCCGGCTCCGGGCACATCTCTTTGACTCCACTGTTCTCCCTGCATTAACATACGCCTCAGAGACCTGGGCCCTACAAAAGCAGGATGAGAGTGCTATTCGGGTCTCCCAGAGAGGAATCGAAAGAGCTATGCTTGGAATATCATGCCTCACTCAAGTGAGAGAAGGAATCCGGAGTTCTGACCTCCATGACCATACCAGAATCAGGGACGCTGTCTCGTTTGCCAACGCATCGAAAATCAGATGGGCTGGACATGTAATGCTATTTGGAGATGACTGCTGGACTAGAGCTGTTACCAACTGGATCCCACGGGATGTCCAAAGATCATGTGGCTGCCCACCTACAAGATGGTCAGACTTCCTTTTCATGACCCTGAAGGAACGGTTTGAGGCTCTTCATATTCCTGAATCAACCAGATGCCATTGGGCTACATTGGCACGTGATAGGGTCCAATGGAAATGTTACTGGTGCCTGCTCGAGCAAATCGATGAGTAATGGAATTCAAGTGATCAAGTGATCAAGTGATTTTTCAATTAGATTGCTGTTTTAAGAAAGAAAAAAAGTATCAATAAATGGTTTAAAATTCTTTTATCTTAAAAACTTTCCAAGAAAGAATTCAAATGGTGAAAAAATAATATTTAAGTAGCTTATTCAATTATTTGTAAGATAGAATAGATTTATATCAATAAGTTATGATGATGGAGAAAAAAAATAGTATATATTGGAAGATTAAAATTTCGGTTCTTCACCACTAACAAAGCAACTAGAAGCAAAGATAAACATACGGGACTACATGGGACTAAAAAGCTTCTGCACCTCAAAAGAAATAGTGACCAAGATGCAAAAACAATCCACATAATGGGAAAGAATATTCACTCAATACCCATCTGATAAGGGATTAATATCCAGGATATATCAGGCACTGGTAGAACTTTACAAGAATAAAACAGCCAACCCTATCAAAAAAAGGGGAGAAGAAATGAAAAGAAACTTTGAAAAGGTCGAAATTTGAATGGCCAAAAGACGTGTAAAAATTATTCATCTTCACTAATAATCAGAGAGATGCAAATCAAAAGAACAATGAGATATCAACTCAAACCAGAGATTGGCACATACCCAAAAGAGCAAGAAAAACAAATCCTTGTGTGGATGTAGGGAGAAAAGGACTTTCATCTATTGTTGGTGGGAATGTCGACTTGTACAACCTTTTTGGAAAACAATATGGATATTCTTCCAAAGACTAGAAATTGAGCTCCTGTTTCACCCAGCCATACCACTCCTGGGAATATACCCTGGAAAGCCAAAAATACATAACAGAAACACCATCTACACTTTTATTTTCATACCAGCACTATTTACAATAGCCAGAATCTGGAAACAACTAGAGTGCCTGAGAACTGATGACTGGATAAAAAACTTTGGTACATCTACACAATGGAATACTATGCAGCTGTTAGAAAAAATGAAGTTAAAAAATTTGCTTATACATGGATGGAGACTGCGGCAGACATGGGGCAGAGCTGCTACTGACTCTCCCTGTGACCAGCTGCTCACGAGGCATCCGGGAGGGATGGTGGGTTCTAGTCCTGGCCCACCACCCCAGCAGAGCCTCGCAACAAGCCAGACGACCCCCCACTCCATGAGGGCCTCTGTTTTTTCCACATCCGGACTTCTCTCTCGCCACACCCCACCCAGCAGACCAGCCTATCAGTGCCCGGCTCATCGAGTTCCACCCTGCAGCAGTCTTTCTTAAATCTGGCTCAGGTATGCCGGTCCAGAGACTCGCAGACATGAGGCAGAGCTGCTACTGACTCTCCCTGTGACCAGCTGCTCACGAGGCATCCGGGAGGGATGGTGGGTTCTAGCCCTGGCCCACCACCCCAGCAGAGCCTCGCAACAAGCCAGACGACCCCCACTCCATGAGGGCCTCCATTTTCCACATCCGGACTTCTCTCTCGTCAGACCCCCACCCAGCAGACCAACCTATCAGCGCCCGGCTCGCGTGGCCAAAGTGGCCGCGCAGTTCATCTATAAATGCTGGACTTAGAGATGCCTACAAGAATATGCTACCTGCACGGCAGAGCCTGGCAAGCTTCCCGTGTTGTATTTGATATATATGCCAAATACCAGTAACAATTATAGACTCATTCCAGAATGGATTGAGGCTCTTTATGTTCCTGGAGCAAGCAGATGCCTTGGGCTCTACTAGCATGAGACAGGACATATGGAGATGTTACTGGGGCCCGCTTGAGCAAATCGATGATGAACGGGAAGACAGTGATACAGTGATACATGGATGGACATGGAGAGGACCATGTTGCGTGAAGTTAGCCAGAAGAAAAAAGACAGAACTAGAAAGAATGCATTTATTTGTATGGCAAAAATATATATGTACATATTCACTTACTGGTATTTGGCATATCAAATACAACACTAGCATCTTGCCAGGCTTGCCATGCAGGAGGCATACTTTTATAGTCACCTCTAAATAAAGCATTTATTGATGAACCGCGCAGCTGCTAAGCGGCCACGCGAGCCGGGCTGTGATAGTCTGGTCTGCTACAAGAGGGAAGTTCAGATGTGGTAAATGGCGGCCCCATGGAGTAGGGGGTCGTCTGGTTTGTTGTGAGGCTCTGCTGGGGTGGCAGGCCAGGGCTAGAAACTGCCATGCCTCCCAGGCACCTCATGAGCGGCTGGGCACAGGGAGAGCAAGTAGCAGCTCTGCCCCTTGTCTGAGAGTCTCTAGTTCAGCATACCTAGGCCGGATTTGAAAAAAAAACTGCTGCAGGGTGGGTGTTGATGATCTGGGCTGTGATAGTCTGGTCTGCTGGGTGGAGTTGTGAGGAGAGGGAAGTCTGGATGTGGAACATGGCGGCCCCCATGGAGTAGGGGTGTCGTCTGGCTTGTTGTGAGGCTCTGCTGGGTGGCAGGCCAGGGCTAGAACTCGCCATTCCTTCTGGGCATCTCATGAGCGGCTGGGCACAGGGAGAGCAATATATCTTGATCACTTGAATTCACTTGATTCACTTGATCACTTGAATCCCGTGATTCATCAATTTGCTCGAGCAGGCACCAGTAACATTTCCATTGGACCCTATCACGTGCCAATGTAGCCCAATGGCATCTGGTTGATTCAGGAATATGAAGAGCCTCAAACCGTTCCTTCAGGGTCATGAAAAGGAAGTCTGACCATCTTGTAGGTGGGCAGCCACGTGATCTTTTGACATCCCGTGGGATCCAGTCGGTAACAGCTCTAGTCCAGCGGTCGTCTCCAAATTGCATTACATGTCCACCCCATCTGATTTTCGATGCGTTGGAAAAGCGAGACAGCGTCCCTGATTATGGAATAGTCACGGAGGTCAGAACTCCGGATTCCTTCTCTCACTTGAGTGAGGTATGATATTCCAAGCATAGCTCTTTCGATTCCTCTCTGAGAGACCGAATAGCATTCTCGTCCTGCTTTTGTAGGGCCCAGGTCTCTGAGGCGTATGTTAATGCAGGGAGAACAGTGGAGTCAAAGAGATGTGCCTGGAGCTGGAGGTTCTTTGTCCTTTTAGCTATTTCTTCGGTGCCTTTGAAGGCATTCCATGCTGCTCTCTTCCTCCTGCGCAGCTCAGGTCTTAGGTCATTCATCATGTTGACTTCTCGACCTAGGTACACATAACTGCTGCATTCAGAGATGTTTGTTCCATTGAGAGTGAATGGGGCCTTTTTCATGAACATGTTTTCTTTAGATTCAGCTATAGACCTATCTTTCCACATTCTCGTTCAAGTCAGCCAGCATTTTTGCCGCATGGCTAATGTTTGGTGTTATTAGAACGATGTCATCAGCGAGCGGAGGTGGTGTATTTGCCGACCATCTATCTTCACCCCCCATTCCTTCCCACTCTAATTGTTGCATGATGTTCTCGAGGGTGGCGCTGAAGAGTTTTGGTGAAATGCTATCACCCTGTCGAACCCCTCTTTTGATATCAATGATCACTTCTTTATAGAATGGTGAGATCCCGGTGGTGAGTGCCTAACAAACCGGATAGGACGATTACACTTGAAAAGATGTTGCCCACTGCCAGCAATTCCCTATCTTCATTGTCTACACACCAACATCCACATACAAAGGAGATGAAATTGAGAAATTCTACATGGAACTGGAGTAGTTCTATAAAAAAAGATCACACCTCCTACAAAATCATAGTCGGTGATTTTAATGCCAAGATAGGACCGAGAAGATGGGCTGAAGAACTCCACATCAGGACCCATGGACTAGAATGGAACATACAGGGTGAAAGACTATCTGAGTTCATCATGTCCACCAAGACCATTCATGGGAACTCACAGTTCCAGAAGGCTGAAGCGAAACGTTGGATTGGTAATCTCCTGGTGGACAGTTCCACAATGAAATTGACCACATCATCTTCAATCACCAGTTTTGTCTGACCGATGTTGCTGTCGTCCCCCAAATTCCAAACAGGATCGGACCACCGTCTCCCTTCGTGCAAAAATTCTACTTCCCGCAACAGGGAGAAAAGGCTGCAAAGTTTAAGAAGAGAACTCCCAGAGTGACCACCAACTGGGAACTCTTTGGCACCATTGCAGCAACATGGGAAGGTACCATCATTGACGACATCGATGAAGAATATAACTGACTGGTTCAGCATCTCCATGATTGTGGGAAGAATGCTGAGAGAGAGAAAGATACAAAAGGACTCATATCTTCAAAAATTCTCAAGCTCATTCTCCAACGTGGCAAGGTGCGAGCCTCAGGAGACCAAATGCTAATGCCCAAGCTTGCTAAACAGTGCAGAGAA